>JAVCKT010002936.1:6002-18135 GCA_032273925.1 Rhynchotus rufescens | reverse complement strand
TCAAAATTGAGAGCTAGAGAAAAAGGCATAACTGTTTTCCATTGGTAGCACATATGTTCTGCAAATAGCCTCTTTCTTCACCCTCTGACAGGTTAGAGGGTAAATGCATTCCAGAAGTTCCTCGCATCTCTCATTCTAGGTCCCGTAACTCTGTTCTTTAAAGAGAAAACTATGCACTAGAGATTAAAACTTAAATGGGTTTAGTGTCTTCTCCAAAACTTCTATTACAGATTTATCAAGTTCAAGCTTCCATTTCAGTCTGTCTCAGCTCCAGCACAGCTCTTTTTTCCAGAGAGAAGAGCCTTTTCCCAACACACATTAGAATTTCTGGACAGACGTTTGAGTAAGGACACATCTGAACGAGGATAGGCCTTAATCTACAGTTTCTCCAAGAAGCACTAGTAAACCTCTCCCTCAAAGCTTTCAGAAACTTTGATGCCCTCCCAGTGAAAAATGTCAAATTATAAAAGCTTTTATAGTAGAAAGTACAGTATTATGGTACAGACTGCTATTATTTTGCTTGACACTTAGGACTGAGGTAAATTAGTAGCTTTGCCTGGTTGATCTTTTGCCATTTTTCTTAGTTTTCCTATGTCTCATTAGCATAGCTATTCAGCACAATTTCTCATCTGTTTGAGTTTGCATTACTTTGCCTTCTATCATTCACGCAATAGCTTATGATTTCCCAAACACTACTATGAAGTGTCAGGCAAGCCTTTTCCTTTAAACTCATTCTGTTTTCCTACCTCCCCTTTCTCACCCTTTTCCCATCACAGCAAACAAGTCGCTGTCCTGTACTCAGCAAGCTCTTTGCAAAGACTACTGTCACTATAAGTCCAACTAAACCCGCACAATGTTTGAGAACCAAAGCACTTTGTCTTGCATTCTCCTCTACATTGCCCTTTATCCTTGGAAAGATAGTTTTGTAAAGTTCAAGAATGCTGCCTTTTATTTGCTCCTTTCCTGAAGCTCTCCTTGTCCCACCACAGCACTGATCTTTAGTTACCTCACAGGACCACTAATTCTATAGCCACTTTAATTATTATTGCCCCATAATTCATTAGTCTCTGTGCTAGTCTGTGTTTGAACAGCATTTTCTCCTATTCTCACTTGCGAGGTTTCAGGATTCTTCTTTTATATAGTTAGTTATATATAGTACAATGGTTCTAGCTGTTATGTCCTCAGATGCTGAGAGTAGAAGTACTTAAAACTCGTAAGACATGTTTAATCTAACTATGATCTTCTTATACTTTGTGCCAAAGCACTGGTTCTGCTCTAATTCACCTAATTCACTGTATTTTCTTACAAAAGGAAAAAAAAAAAATACTTCAACACCCCCGTGAAATTCAGTATTTGCAAAGCAAATACTAGTCATTAGAAGTCATAGGAGCAGCAGAAGATAACTATGCAACTGGTGTGGGAGTGAGATACGGGAGAAGAGCAATGATTTGGGGAAAAAAATAAGTTATCATCTTTTAATTATAGGTAAAGACACATAGTAAAAGTTTGTCAGAAACACTAACCTTTCTGAACACATCATGCCATTAACACTGTACCAGCAGCACTTCTAGACCCGAATTAAAAGGCTCTGCTGCAGGCTGCCCTTAATTTTGGGTTCTTATACGGAGTTACCATTGGCTGGAAGGTAATATTGCTGAAAAATAATTAACACTGAAAGAGTTGATCTTTACATTTTATGTCAAATTTCACAAAAATCACTATTGCAGGATTATGTCTTTTTCAAATCTGAATTCTACTAACACTCTCGATTTCTAATGAGGGAATCAAAGCAAATACTAAAAACTTCATTTTTCAATTCATTTTTCAAGCATAAGAAACATTTAATATGGAACCAAGAGAAACAAAGCCCATGATCAATGAACAGTAATCAGGGCTGTCCATTCTTCTTCTTATGCAGATTGACATATACTTATCAGCTCTGTTTACACAAACTTTTATTAATAAATCAGTGCAGCATATATTCATTTCACAGGCTAATTTCCTGGAACCTAATTTCTTTAGGCAGAACCCACTGAAAGCCTATAGTTTTCATGAAAAATATAATAGCACTCCCCATTAGTTTTAAAGATCAGATGCTTTATTATACAAAATATCTAATTTCTTACCTCTGCCAAGAAACAGGGATGTTTTAAATTAGATAATTAATTATTAGAAAATGTCTGGTCTTCCCCTAGAGTGTAACCAAATGAATCATCAATTCACTTCACATTAATTTGTTCCCTTAACACTCATATCAGTAGAGTTGTTAAACTCTTTGCATGATCACTGAATCTTAAAAATCTATAAACCTCATCGTCTTAGCAGGAGGTTTCTATCTGAAATCTCATGCCAAATCCAGACTGCACTTTAAAATGCAAACTCACAACTTTGTAACAGAAAATCACAGCTTTTAAGTATGTGCACAATCTGGAAATTGGATGCCACCAATTCCAACATCTTCAGAAGGAAGATGTTCAGCGAGAATCTCTGCCACAATTTTTCCCCATTTATAGTTCATAAAAAAAAGGGAATGTTAATAATCACAGTAAATCTTTGTTCTTGCATTCTTACTGCCAGTCTACACAGTCATAATACTATAAAGTGAAAATTGCAAAACAAAACAAAGGCACTCAACATCAAAAAATTTGAGTGCATGTTGTTTGGTTTCCTTTATTCACAATAAGCAACAACTATAAAGTGAAAGAGAAAACAAAAAGAAAAAACACCAGATGTACCGTGTAAGAGATCTTAAATTTTATTTTGCTAGCATATACATAAAATGCCATCCAGCTCATTAAATTAAAAGGTGAAAAATGCAGCACTGCTCTGCAGAACACTAAATTGAACAACATGGCCTTAATCCCAAACAGCTATTCAAAACAGGTCTCACAAGGGATATGAGTCTTCGTGCTGACCTTCCAGAGAGGGTTAAAGCTACTGAGATGATGACTTATCCTCCCATCGCACACTGCTATGAGAAGCCTGGCTCTGGCTTCTCCATAACCTCCCCATGGGCACCAGGATCTGCTGAGCCCCCACCACAGCTGCTCCTTCTCCAGGTTGGACAAGACCCTGCCTGGCAGTCTTCTTACACAGAGCAAATGTTCCAAGTCCTGGCAGCTAAGTGTCCCTCCTTTCAACTTGCTCCAGGGTTTCCCTGTGTTGTGCAGCCTCAAACCGGATATTATATCTGAGAGCTGATTTGAAAGGGACAGATCCTTCCCTGATCACCTGGCTGTGTTCCTGCCGATACAACTGGAATTGCTGTTAGCCGTCACTGGTCCCAGGACATCCTACACAGGGTTGCAGGGGGGTCTGCTCAGGACTGGATTCCACATCTGTCCTTGTTTGCTGTCATATGGGTCATGTCAACCCATTCCTCCAACCTGTTCAGGTCATTCTGGATGGCACTGCTGCCTTTAGCTGCACTGACTGGTCAAGCTTGCTGTCTCTGGAAACCTAACAGAAATGCCTTCTACCACCTCCTCCAGGTCACTGATGACATGAAACAGGTCCGGCCTCTGCAGTATTCGTTACTGGCCACCAGGCTGATAGGACCCATAACCGCTATCATCTGAGACCTTCCATCCAGTCAGTGTTTTATCCATCTAAGTTGTCCGTTCAGCCATCTACCATCATGACCCAACTCGAAAACAGAAGTGTCAAAAGCCTTGTTAGGACCCAGATAACCAACACAAAGTTCTCTTCCCTTATCCACAAATTCAGACATTTTATCACAGAAGGCAACTGGGTTAGTCAGGCATAAAATCAGGTAGACAGCTACCACTCATCACCACCTCCTTCATGTGCCCAAAAGGGCATTCCATGTTCTTCCAGGGAACCAACTGCGACCAGCGCACACTTTGCCAGGCTGTCCTTTCAGAAAATGGCTGACTCAGTACAGAAAGCAGAACACACTTGCAACAACCAAGGCCACAGCTCTGTCTGCACCAGAAGAGGTCTCTTTCCACCCCACCCTGACAATTGTTCCTTCTCTGTCAGCCATCTCAAGTTCAAGTATCTCTAGGATAAATTATTCAAACTGGCAATAATCTTTTAAAGGGGAGGTAATACATACATGAACACATTATATAAAGATCACAACAACTTCATTTTTTTTTAACGAAGCATTTTTACAAAAGCCAGTCTCAGCTCAGAGTTGTGGAGCTAAAGCAGTACAATAATCTCCCAGCCTTGTGGGACAGGGACCTATGAACCATAGGTTATGCACTTCAACTTAAGTAAACCATACTTTCCCAAAAATAAACAACCAACTACATCACTTATATCAAGACATTAGAAAGGTAGTGAATTTCATTTCAGATGCACATAACATTACTCAGCTGGCTTACTGCAGAAAGGCGATTTCAGCACTTAGTGTTTTATTTAAATACTGGCAAGCAACCCAGATCAAACGCCCTAGGTCAGACTATAAAGAGACTTGCAGCTATTAGGAAATAAGTACACATAATTCACTCCTGCTACTTTTCTTTTTGCCCACAATGCAAAAGTTCAAATCTGAAAATCTAACATAAGAAAAAAAAAAAAAAAGAACATCTAAAAAATTCATTACCTGACTTAGAAATGAAGTTGCAATATAGATAATTATCCTGGCAAAACCAAATTATCTATATTGCAGCTTGCAGATAATTATTCTGGCAAAACCAAAGAAATAAGTCTAAAGGGAGCTTTGGCATACAAGTATTCTGCAGTACTCTCAAGCAGTGTCTTTCAGTTATTAAAATCTAGGTCACAAAAAAGTCCAGATTTCTGAAAGTTAAATTTTAAAAGCAATTTATCCTCAACAGCAAACTTGAATTAGCATCTGTCAGGGTTCTTAGTCTTCAAAACACCTATTAAAAATCTAGAGGTTCAAGTCAGTCTACCATTATCATGGGAGGGTGGATTAACAGTGCCAAAACAATAATCCAAGGAAAACAAAGCAGTCAATGTACAATATAAAACCTAAATCTGAAAAACACTTTCCAACAACACTGTGTTTGACAAAATGAAGCCTTTTGTCTGCATTTCCTGACCTAGATGTCCCATGATTGTAGCAGATTCTAGTCCTCAGTCATTAAAGCCTGTAACACTGATATCTTCAAAACTCAGAGAAGCTTTATATTTACCAGGAAAGGTAACAACTTGATAACTTAATGGTTTTGTCCATAGCAATAGAGTAGGGTCTCACCAAAACACAGGCTTGAGAAAAAGAAAACAAGAAAAAAAAAAGAAAAAAAAGAAAAAAAAACACACACACACACACGCAAGCAGAAGAGAACCACCTCCTATTAAAAAAATCTTCCAGAGCACACGTAATCTAAAATCGCATGGTAGTTAGTGATGAAAAACAAGCTCATTATATGGATATAAAGGATACAGTCATTTCTAATGAAGGGAAATGCTGCCAAAAAAGAAATTTGAAAAGCCTGAAGTACCTCTATCCAATGCAGAAGCCATTTCTCCTCCACAAACACCTCCAGCCTTTGCTTTTTAGTAAGTATTGCAGAACATAAATCTATATAAAGATTTATCTTGTGCTAGTACTTTGAGATACATTAGAATAAGCCAAAAGCAACCATAACAAGTGTGCAGTATATCATACCTCACTTGCCCCATCTAATGAATCCCTTTAACAATCTGTGATACTGCTATTCTGAAGACAGCCACGCATGAACTCAGACATGAGCCCATGGGGATAGACCTATACTATTCCAGGAACAGCACTGGCAAAAGATCAAAAAACATACAGATAAACAAAACAAGCAAACAGGAAGGTTGTTTTTGTTCTTTATTTTCCCTCCCTTCCTCTGAATCCTTATTTTCACTTTCAAGAAAGTAAGAGATAAGTAATTCCAAGGCACTCTCACCTTCCACCTGGACTGCAATAAGATGTATATAGGATATGTGTATC
The DNA here is from genome assembly GCA_032273925.1 of Rhynchotus rufescens. Lineage (NCBI taxonomy): Eukaryota > Metazoa > Chordata > Aves > Tinamiformes > Tinamidae > Rhynchotus > Rhynchotus rufescens. The sequence continues at coordinate 12,221 of JAVCKT010002936.1, read as the reverse complement.
CTGCCTCCTTGTTGGGCAGCAGCAGTGCACCTTCCACTAGCTTCCCAAAGCCCAAACCTGCTCCCCACAGCCCAAGAGCCAGGCAAAGTCCACATGGCTGAAGAGTAGTGATGACCATTATCATTACCCCACTGCTCAGTGAGGGTATGATCCAAAAAAGTTATTTTCTTTTTAAACTACAGCAACTTAGGAAAAGTACCTTCTATAAAACCAATTTCAGCAGAGAACACTACTGCTTGATGTCTTTTATGCTGTTCTTTCTAAGAACAGATGTAATATGTCTAAAATCTTCAGTAATTTTACTGTCGTATCTTAACAAAAATGGGCCGAATTAAACTATACTTTTCTGAAGCTACTTTTTCTACAGATAATCCATTCTAACTTCCTATAAAGACTTTTAAATATTATTCCAACTGTTGAAAAATACATATGCTACGCTGTAAACAGACTAGGCATTGCAATAGGAACTTTAAAAGCTTCTAACAGCTCATTTTGAAAATGGAACAAAAATGAAAGTCTCTTGCATATACAGTAATGAAAACACTGAATAACATTAACCAAGTTTCCCTGAAACAGCAATTCCAGATGATTACCTGTTTGTGAGATTGTAAAGCAAGTATTACCCCAACACTAACATCTCACACATACACAAATTAGCAAGCAGCTGCACGACTTGCAATACAGGAGCTAGCACTGCAGAAATCCTATCATGGCTTTTGCTAGACACAAGTCATCAAATCTCATTATTTTTCTTAAAGGAAGATGCCTTTCTGTGAAATGTATAGACCTTAATTTACAGGCTTTAGGGATGTTGTCTGTATTACCTGGAAAGTACAGAGATTTCAAGAAAGACAAAAAAGAACAAAGCAAAACAGCCAAAAAGAAAAATCAACAAAGAACAACAAAAGATGGATGTGATACAAGGGATAAAAGATTGCTATGAGATGGTAGCATAAAGTATAATGAAAAGCTGCCAAAATAGAACATTAATGGGATGAAAGACTATCCTCCTGCATCTCCAAAAACTGCTTCCAAAGAAGTAGAAAATTCTTGTATTGCTGCAGTCCTTCACTTCTGAAGATGCTGCAACAGAAGAAAAACCCAGCTGTAATCACATCTGATTGATCTTTACTCCAGGATGTGCCTCCTTCCCTCTCTTGCTTTAAATGGATTTTTGTAGCAACGATTTAAAGTTTTATTCAAATGTAAAGTGCAATGCCATTACCACAGTTCATTACTGAAAAAGAAAGCAAAGTATTTATCTTTAGCTATTTACTGCTTTCTATGGGAAATCAAAATACAATGAAAAGGCAAGGCTCATCCATGTTTCACACCCAAACATGAGATACAGCTCTCAGGGTTCACATGTGAAGCTGGGCTGCAGGGACTTTGTGGCTTGCAAATGCCACAATACTTCTTGGCAAGTAATTTCATCACTAAAAACGCAGATTTTGTTCAAATGAATCTAACAGCTAGATCCAATATGCACACAAAGAGTGCATTAAGTTCTAAAGAAACAACTGAAATACTTTGTGAGAAAATTTTAGAGGATTTTTTTTTTTACTCTTGAAATAACTAACGCATTTAGTGATTTTTTTTTTTTTTACAGGTATAAATATTGTCAGAAATAACTATCAAGGAAATTAAACTGAACAACTCTCTCTGGTGGACTTCTTGTTTCCTTCTGTTCAGCCTCTAGCCATCAGTGGCTTTAAAGCAGTCTGCTTGCTCAGAGGTTAACTGAAAGTAAGGGGGAACTGCTAAGGATCCTCCTGCTAAGCAGCTCCAATCCTTGCTCACTTCATGTGGCCAGGGAGTGACCTTTATCCACAAGGTATTTAGCACAAAATACTTAAGGAAACAAAACACTAATCCGTTCTTGTCAAAATAACCTATCAGGACAGTTCAGTTCATCTCTGCCAACTTGGTCCTGGCAAGGCAACACACAGATATTCAGGCCTGGGAGAGGGCAGCACTACCACAGGATTTACTTCTCTGTACTCAGTATAATACTGACGCCAAGGGAACACATGTAGAAAGGAATCATAGAATGCTTAAGGTTGGAAGGGGCCTCCAGAGGTCATCCAGTCCAAACCCTCTGCACACGCAGGGTCACCTAGAGCATGTGGCACAGGGAAATACTTAACACAGTGCATACAAACAAGCCTGATTTTTATATCTGTCTCCATGGCAGGCAATATATAGCTATCCATGTGAAATAAGGAGAAATTTGCTTTCTAGGTCTTATATCTCTACTCAAAGTAGTTTAACTTCACTTGTTTGACTATGTACTGAAAATGCTTAAGATGCAGCTGAGAAAAATACCTGCAGCTATACCTTAAAGAAAGTAACAGAGATGTGATCTCAAGGAGGCCATGTCCAATCAGCCCATGCCACTCGCTTTTGCCCAGGCCAAGACCTCACTGTGGGCTCAGCTGATATCTAACGGAAAACTGCAGCAAGTCAGGAAGCGTAAGTTACTACAAAGTAGACCCCTGCTTCTTTTAGTAGCTAGCAGGCTGCATCTTTGCCTCCAGTCGAGTCATACCTTTTCCACTTGCACTCAGCATTTTAAACGCCTATTAGTACATGATTATCCAAATACACTAACAAATGTTGTAGGCAGACTAGGGCAATGCTACTCTTGAAGTATCAAGCAACATGATGATAGCTTTAATAGAAACCAGGACACATAGTCAACCATTCAGATTTCAAGGTTCTTAAGCAGAAGGATACTTTGATTTGTTTTTCCACCAGATCTCAAAGAGAAAAACTCTTGAAGCTATGCTCCTACCTGTGTCTCTGTTTGCTTCAAGTACCTTTTTGCACCTTCAAGTACCTTTTTGTTGTTCTCTGGTTGTCCACTGTGAAATCTAGTAGCTTGCTGAACCAAAAGACCCATATATGGATAAAATTTCAAGTTAAGTAAAATGGAAAAAAAAAACTATTCCATGGGAATCACAAAATCAGCATGCATGGTATTTAAATGCATCATTCTGAAAGAAAACTTGTACCTACACGAAGATACCAGGTTAAACATAAGCCTGGTGAAGGAAGTTGAGCTATTACTAGTTAGACTGATCAACTGCACTTAGAAAAGTCTTTTTTATTATTAAAACAAACTTCATGTTTATCCTGAAGCACTACTTACAAGTGAAATATCATTTTGCATGATGCCCTTCAGGGCAGAAGGTAAGCCCTGAAAGAGACATCAAATTACACAAAAGCAACATCAAAGGAATATTTATAGAAATCACCACAGAGTAAGACCACTAGGTCATTTTACCTACTTCCAGCACATATCTCTACCCACACTGTATACTCACAGCATTAATCCAGTTTTGCTTTATTTACTTATTTTTTAAATCTGTGGATGTTCAGTGGTTTTAGAAAACCTCTGGAGCAGCACCTCAAAGCAATCAGCCATCAATCTTTTAAACCTACTGAAATCCTTATAAGACAACCCTGTGCCATTCCTCACGTAAGTAAGGAACTTGACAAATTATGTTGCAAATTATATCTTCACCGTATTTCCTTTGAAAACCTCAGCTCCAAAAAAAAAAAGAATTAAAAGAAAAGATAGTTTCAGACCTCATACCACCGTATGAAAATGTAATACTTAACTAGAAAAATAAAAATTGGCAAAAACCTTAGAGTGTTATGACCTGTGGGACTATAACAGATAATAATCAGACAGAAAGCCTAGATTAAAGGGACTCATTGTATGTAATGATATCCAGCAGTGACAGAGGCTGTCATAGATGAGGGCAAGATGGACATAAAGGCATAAATGAATGCAAAATAAACTAAGCATTTTTATTTTCCTTTTTTCCCCCCCATACTTATACATAGTATATAAAAGCCTTATCTAAAAGTATTTCCCATATGGTTTCTGGTAACTACACTACTGTAGAAACCTAGGGACATAAGTAATCACAGGGCAGAAATTACTGTTATTTACCGACTGCTGTCACAGCTCTCCATAATTACACAAGTTGACCCAGCTTCTTGACAATGATAGGAAAAAAACAGTTTTTATAGAAATTTTGTCAGCCTCTCAATATAGAAGCACGGGAAATAAAATTACTGCAGCTGAAAATTGGCAATCATCTCTCATGTGTGTGCATATGCTCCTGTCAAAAAGTTACCATTGGAATAATGCTTAAAGACAAAAAAAAAAAAAGTCCTCTAGGTATAGATTTTAGCTTTATCTTAAAGTATGTCCACTACCTAGCTATACACAAATGCACTGGGCTCTTCAAAATGAAAAACAATTAAAGAAAAAAAGTGTTTGCAAGGATAGTGGGATAAGATTTTTGTGGATTTTTTTGTGGATTTGTCATCCACAAAACACGAAATTTCTGCTCTGCATTAAAGGGAAAGTAGTAGTAGAAGAGGGGAACACATTAGCATTTCTAAAAGGTAGCAAGAAGAGCTTATAATCCTTAAAGAACAGAACTGCAGACGCCCTGCTCCCAGGAGACCGTAGCTTTGCCTACACTCTCCAGCATGACATCCCCAGGGAAGAGTGGCAGTCCCACAGCTCCCCCTTGCAACCTTCATTTCAGGCTTGGGCAATAAAGGCTCCTCCTGATTCAGTGCACACAGCACTTCTTCCCCTGCCTCTATCAGACCCTCCATCTGCAGCTGCTCCATGCTGTCACTAAGTTCTATTGCATCAAAACATCACAGTGAAAATTGTAGATTCTGAAAACCTGTATTTCTGCAGCAATGGGTGCTATAATTAAGATATAATTAAGATTAAGATATCTGTCTCCGTTTCAACCACATAGAAGAAAGCATACTTTCTTTTATACTATTTAAAAAGTTTCTAAGAACTTTTCTAGCAGAAAAAAAAATAGCCTACAAGAGACACTTCAGAAATAAGCTTGGAGGGATGGAGAGAAGAATACTATCAAGAGTCTCAAAACCAATCTCAGAAGTTCACTGCTTTCCATAAAGTTTGCTGAACACAACCAATTTTTTTCTTTGAAATACTGAATTTTACATCCTGAGTTCACAGAATTATCAAATCTTTTTTTAATACTACTCAAATACTTTATTAAATCTTTTAACATGTATGAGATCAGATGTACATCAGTACAATTGAACATGCTTCCACTGGACACTAGCTAAAGACTACATACACACTATAAAAATGGATATACCCAAATTACATGACACTCACATGCATTTCATATGCCAGTGCTTTCACGCACACACTGTACACTAGTTACTGACTACTGAAAACTACAGATTCTGTGAGATAATCTCACACGATCCATTTCATTTGTCAACTTTTTAAACTCAAAGTAGAAGACCTTCTCCTGCTGTGATGAAAGGTACTACAGCTTAATCTTTAAAGTTAGACACACACAAGTATTCCCCCACTACCAGACTAAGATTTTATAGATATACAAATCATGAGAAGACAGACACAAATCTCACATCTGTGAATTTTGGAAGCCTTTCAGTTACATGTTCAGTCCTTGCTTTCAGTAAAATCCCATGCCAAGGTCCTTGATTATGCCTACTATTCCCAAACAAGTCCACTTCCCATATCATACACTTAGTTAATCAGCCATACCCTATGGTCATTATAGGCAGTGAGTAGACTTCCCTATGAGAAAGCATCTTGCACAACATAAGTTTATTATGAAGAAGGCTGAAACCTAAACTCTTTGTCATGAATTCCTCCAACTGATACAACCGTGGAATTTAGCCCCATATTGGCTTTCCCTTTACTTCCTCAATTTCTTCAATCTATCCCCTGTAAATAGAAAGGGTAGGAAGGCCTTCTAGTTTCTGACTACTTTCTAAGGTTTTGAAGTTTGCAAATTTTAAGATTCTTAATATCTGTTTTTCAGAGATTAATTCCTTCCCATTTTCTTGTCCGAAAGATTTTAATCCAAAAAGGATTAAATTCATATTCTCACAATGAAGATGTTTTTAGAGTTGAAATAACTGATGCAATGTTGATACTCAACCAATGTTCTTCCAAACTTAAGAACTTCATGAGGTTCAACAAGGACAAGTGTAGGGTCCTGCACCTTGGGAGGAATAACACCAGGCACCAGGACAGATCAGGGCTTGACCTGCTGGAAAGCAGCTCCACAGAGAGGGACCCAGGAGTCCTGGATGGCACCAAGTTAACCATGAGTCAGCAGTGTGCCCTCGTGGCCAAGAAGGCCAATGGGATCCTGGCCTGCATCAGGAGGA
>JAVCKT010002934.1:2529-29250 GCA_032273925.1 Rhynchotus rufescens | reverse complement strand
GAAAATAGTTGATTTGTTTAAAACGAATGAAGTCTGCTTGGAACAAACTTCACAGGCTAAAGTGAGAGAATGATTTAGCACAGAGAAAAGATCAGATTAAAGAAGTAGAGCTTTGTAAGAAAAGCAAGGAAGCCAGCCTATGAAAAAGGAAAGGATTGACACTTCCTCACCTTAAAAAAAAAAAAATTAAAAAAAAAGGTTACATAATGCACTGCAGCAAGTTTGATCTTTTCTTTTTCTGGTCAGAAAATTCCTGTGGTGGTAGTCATGGGAGAAATCACAATGAGTATCATTCTGCTCTCGTTAGGTAGGCAAAATAAGTGTCTGAAAGCAAGATCAGTGCAGCCTCAAAAACCCCATGCTTTTCAGACTGTGCTGGAGCCCATGCAGCTCATCTCCTGGGGTCACATCCTTGGTTTGCCCTCAATAATACAGCCTTCTTACAACTCAGCAATGATCCTGGATGCCCATCTTTCAGGCCATATACCCACATTTAAATTACGCTAAGTTCTCAATGGACAAATTCATGGCTGTTTTCCATAGCACCTACTCATAGAAGTTCCACTGTCACTACGACCAGAGACTTCTGAGTATCTTCATATCTTTTCTGCTCTTTGTTTTTGCATAACATCAAGTGGCCAGAGCCAAGGCACACGTTGTCATGGAAGGTCTAACAGCATGGCCTCTGTTCAAATTTGGCAGAGCACATGCTTTTGAATTAACATTTAACATAAAAAGCACAGGGCTTGCTATATGATCATACTTGTGAAATCACTTCCATCTGACTGACAAGCTCTGTCCCAAAGAAACTGCTCTGAAGAATCTCTTATGTGAAAGGAAACAAACTGCAGCATACAAAGAATAATGTATTTAAAGCTTATTAGTTTAAGAGACATTGGAACAAGAGCAGACATCTAATGCTCTACTTTGCATTCAGCCGAAGGCATTTGTGCTTTTATGGTGGTAAACAACTTCAGGTACTTTGAAATGACACCAGTCTTGGCCTGTAGCCCTCAAAACTGTAGCTATCTTCCTGCCCAGATGGTGCTCAGAGTTTGACCCCATTGATTTACATTTCATGTCAAGGAGCCACATCAAAGTTCACTGCCTAGAGATCATGAAGATACCACATCTGAAACAATACGCAATAATCTGTCATTTAACTAGCCAGGCTTGTAGCTGATCAGCAAAAGCCTGAAGTCTTTTCTTCCAACACTCAGACCACAAAATTTGAGTAATGCTGTGAATACTTGATTACTGAGTTCTAGTATTTAGAGAATTAGAGTTTTGCAGCACAGTGTTTCCCATTTCCAATAGTCTTACAAATTTCCAGAGTCTTACAAATACAATACAATAGTCTTACAAATTAAATAGTCTTACAATAGTCTTACAAATTAAATATCTGCCATGTTCAGATACTCAGGTTACTTTGAAGACTTTATCTTTGTGATAGGCGCAATCATGCGATTGACTTGCCTGGCTTTTTTTGCTGCTCCCATCCTTGTTACAGCTGGCATCATCTGAGATGAAACCTTGGATACTCTGAAGCCATACATTCCTGAAAACTAGGGAAAATTAGACAATTTGATGACCATGTGTGTGAAACAAAGCAATGTTTTTTTCCTCCTCACATCCCTTTCCCCCCTTAAAAAAAAATGAAGAAAGGAGAGAGAGGGAAAGAGAGACAGACAGACAGACAGAAAAGCAGTGCAGCACTTCGGGCCATCCATGGCGAATAAGCTGGCATCACAGTTTTGTTTGGCAAGATTTCTATGGATGCTACTTAAAATAAAACTGCAAAAGATCACAGTCTCAGCAGGCAGATTCTTGCACATAGGCTGGCAGCACAAACTGCCATAGAAGGCTACAGACCCTGCAGAAATCCCAACACTTGTATCCACTTCCAGCATTTTTCAGCTCTGCTCAAACTGACCAATATTAACCCAAATTAATCTCCTCCTCTGTCCAACACTTTGTCTGAATCTACTTTTACATTAAGGAACATATCTGCCCCATTAGATGCACAAATTTGGGTTATGCACCAAGAAGTTAAAGGAGGCCTTGCTTTGTGGAAAATGCCGTTCTCCTGGCGTCAAGCCAAAGCACTGATGACTTTATTTTCTAATCAGCAAAACTCTGAAGAGAGCCCTTGAATGAGAAGCTGCTTCCTACCCCTCTTTTTGCATTGCCTAGCAGAGGGCAGGTGAAAGCTGTCCTTCCTCAATTTTTACTGCTCCACAGTGCAACCACGACATGCACTTTGCACAGAATTTGGTACAAAACATTTCCCTGAATGCCCTCCTCTGGGACAGCCCAGCTGTAAAACATGGCAGAGGCACAAGTCTCTGGCTCTGCTAAAGTTACAGCTGTGCTGTCAGATCTGCTCTTCCAGGAATCTGAGTTTGTTGCACGTATATATGTCTGGTAGGCTACAAAAACAAAGAGATTAGACAGCACTGCTGTAGAACCCCCTGAAGAGCTGAATAATTCTGACGATTTCCCTAGGAGTCCCCAGGAGTGGAGCTGGAGGAGCAGTGAAAAGCAGTGTTTAGCTCCTGACTCCCAGCACAGCAAAGAGCATCTATAACGAAAACAGAAGGCATCATTTTTCTGCACACAGAAACTTCTACCACATTCAGTAAAAGAAATAACATCATGAGAAGCACTTCAGGGTTGGTCTTCTTTATACAACATAAGAAGAATAAAAAACACTTTTTGTAAACAAATCTGTCTTTACCATTTTGTAAATTCAGTCTGTTCTTAGCATACTTTGATCTAAAGGGTTTGCCCTGTAGGAAATGTGTTTCATTTGCCCAGGATGAATTAGCCACATGATATTTTGTGTTCTCCAGATGCTGAAATGCTTTTATTCCTTATTCTTTCTTTAACTCAGGTTTAGAAGACCAGATACTGTACAGTATGCTCTTCTTTTTGTGCTCTCAGATTTAAAATGCTGCTGTTCTTTGAGCTGAAATTATTCATTGCTAAATATCCATAATAAAACCCTGCATATATAATGGATATATATACACATGCACTTACAAAATATTATGCATGAATTAGATAAGCTTCTCCTTTTTATAAGCTTACTGTTTTCTAAGATACTTTTTATTTCATCAGCCATAGAGAATGTTCTGTCACCAGTAAGTACATTTGTATGAAAAAAGTTTTAAACAAATAACACAAATATAAGTGTGCTGATTCCAAACAAATGTGGCACTGTGAATGATATTTCCCTAGAATACTGGACAGGATGCAGCACTACAGGCCACTGTTTTCATGTGCAGATTGGCATAGGAAATGGTAATCACTTTTCTAAAGCATTGATTATGATTGTACCTGTATCCCAATTATTACTTACTACAACAAGAGTGGGATAGATGACGTTTTAGATGGAGGAAGCCAGTGTACTACTAGTTACATTTGTCCTCTGGTACACTGCACTGAAGTCTATTTTAAGACCTCCTGGTTACAATTTCACTGTAATCCGAAGACTCTTGGAGCCTCCTGGAGACAACAGAGACCCTCTTGTTGGGCAGCACATGTCCTCAGACTGCTTTAGAAATGAAGGACAAAACATTTCCGCCTTAGCAGCTGAGGAATTAGAGTATACAGGTATTTCCCAATTCTGTTTGACAGGGGTCAACACGTGAGACACTGAAGTCTTATGCTTTGAACATGAGGGTCGTTTAGTTCATTCACACTTGTCTTGGAGTCACAATAAAGGACTTGCACCTCTGTATCTAAGTAAGAAGCATCTCCTGAAACCGCCTCCTCCTCTGGAGGTCCAGCTAGCTGGTATTTTTAGAAGTAGTTTCACATTGAAGTCCTGCACTTTTACCTGTCTCACTGGTGTATAATGTGTGGCTAAGCGCTTGGGCAGGTTTAAAGTGGGACTTTAAAATGCTGATCATTTAGCCAGTCCTGACTGGTGGGCAACAAGTGCTGGATCAAGAGGATTAAGGCTTCAAAGAGATGTAGATGAAAGGGACATCTGCTGTACATAACTATCTTTGGGAACCTGGGTCAAGGAATCCAAAGATAATAGTTACATTTTCCTTATTTCTCCCTTTTATAATAGTAAATTTTATGAGCAAATACTTGATTCAGAGTAGCCCTGATGTGCAATGGAAAAGGATACTGCAATTAATTGAGGCCACAGATTTGCCCTTTCTCTGAGCTAGCTCAGCTGCAGGAAAATTGGTGAAAGTTCATCATATGTGATGATAATCTATAATGGCTACTGACAGAAGGAGTAGAAAGAGGAGACAAAGCATAGGAAAACTCAAGCAGAATAAACTATTAATTTTCAAGGATTATGGCATTATGAACACCTTTATGAGAGGAAGAGAAACTACTTCTAATTGGTAAGTGGAATACATAATCCCTTAATTGTTTCATCATCATTTTAGAGAGGAGGAGCTTTATACATGCAAAAAAACTACAATGCTACAGATAAAAAACAAGAGACCACGAGTTGCTGCATTGTGTCCTGGGAGATAGCAAGACCCACAACTATTAGGATATCCAACTGTGTCACCCTGCAATACCTGATTTAGGTCCATCACTCCTTCTTCTCTCTGTCCTTCCTTCCTTCCCACCTTGTCCTACACTCTTTCATCATTCCTTCCACTTTGGAGGTCACCTGCTGTGCGTAGGACTGGCGCAAGAGAGCAGAGCAGCCTCTTCTTGTGGGCCTAGCTCGTGAGGAATGAGCCAAGGGAAGAGATTTGCTCTAGCCAGGCTAGTGACACTGCAGACCAGGGAAACAAGCCTGGGTTTAAAGCCACAGATGTCACAGATGACCTGCCAGCCCAGAGCATCCATCTGCGGCTGACCAGCTGCCACGCACCACCGGAACACAGACCCAAAACATGCTTCCCTGCTTTCTGCTGCACCATCTCCTTGCCTTTTGCATCTGTTCTGTCAAGTGCAAGAAAATGAATACCTTTCTCACAGCAACCAGCTTCAAAAGTCAAAAAAACTTCCTCTCCCCCCCAGCAGGTTTATTTGACGACCAAGAAGACTATCCAGCAGCCTCTCTGGGACAAGGGGCTTGGGAAAGTTGTCTCCTGTGCAGCCTATTTATTTCCAGGTTATGACATTCATTTCTTAGCATGGGCAAAATGTAACTCAAAAACTTCATATTCAAAGGCTGAGCCGGGTTAACTTTGCAATAACAGGATTGCTTGATGACAACCCCAACAAAACAGAGAGAACTTAAAGGCTATTTGAAGGTAATTCTATACTAATTTTGAGAACATCCAAGAACACTCTTATTATAGTGGATGCAGCCTCAAATTGCTGAAACACAGTTATTAGAACCGTGGGCCATGAAGTTACTTCTGGTAAGTGTTATTTTCTTTTTTACACAACCAGTTACAGCAATCAATTAACTCCTTTCCCTCCCTGTCAGTTTGACATTCAGTAAGTAAATGTCTCCCTGCCACATCATTTCCACCTCGCCTGGTCTGATGAAGTCTGCTGACACCTCTGCATCAAAAATGCCGTAGAGCTGCACAGGAAAGGAAAGCTGTTCTACTGAGTTTATTGTGTTAGTATAAACGAGTTGTAAAACCACAATATGGTCCAAAGCACTAAAAAGGGTGCAGGGTCCACAGGTAGTCAAACTTAAAAAGCAGAGTGAAGATGTTCTGATTGATCTCAAACCCCGTGTGGTTCTGCAGGGCACCTCGCTGGTGTCCACTCTGCCCCTAGGATGGCAGGAGCCTTTTCTCCAAACCCCAGGTGTCCTCAGCCTCTAAGGCTGCCTCCTTAACAAAAGGCCAAACCAGCTCTCATGACTTCAACTTTCTTTAGCACATGAGCAAGGTAGAATTACTTCAAAATTTTGTGCGGAAACCCACCAAAATACGCAAACATATATACCCACACATTAAAAAAAAAAAAAAAAAAAAAAAAGAATACTTGTTATCATACTGGGGTATCAGCTTTGTGACATTTCCCCTGTGATGACCGAGACTCCAGGTTGGAGTAAATGAGTTACTGCTGGCATTATCTTCCCTTCCTTGCCAGAAATCAGAATACTTGTTTCTGCATTTTGTATATGCACTTCCCCTATCCTACTGCCACACATTTTCTATCATCTCCCAACTGCCATGGGATAAATTCTGGGCTGAAAGATCAGACACTTTTTTTTTCCTGTGGTAGCTCAACATTTCCCTTTTCAGTAACTGAAAATGTCAATTTTCTTCTCTCTGGGTCTTCAATCTATCTTGTATTTTATGTGAATAATTCAAGTAATTAAGCAGCTTTGTGGCTCTTCTTCCCTTGTCAACCAGCATCACATAGCAACAAGCCTCTCTCAGGGTTGGCACAAGTTCAGTAGTCTGTCTGTTTTTTGTTTTGTTATGTTTTTTCTTTTTTTTTCCCCCCCACTTGAAAGAAAAAAAAAACACTGATACCAGTTTCAGTTACAGAGATCAATACTTCTTCACTATTAAAGGAATAAAATCTTTGTATGTTTATGCTGCTAAAGAGTGACTATGTTTGGTGCTTCCACATAGCTCTAGAGAATGTTTTCTCCTGAAAAGCTGAAGGGATTCCCTAGCTTCCTCTGCTAGAGGCCCATTCCTCTCTACATTGTAGAAAGGAATCTCAAATCAAGTTTTAAGGACAAGTGCTGGATTAGAGCAGAACTCCTTTGGCTCCGAGTTGTGGCATCTTCTACACTGACTTCCACACTGACTCCTGACTACAGGAGGTCCATTGACACATCCTGCTGTCAGACAGATCCTCGCAATCAGAACTAGAGTTACAGTACAATCCTTTTGCATTAATGAAGTCATTGACACAAGATTTTGGTGAATTTGTTATTCACTAATTAGGTTACATTTCTTTTCCTGTTCATTGCAAATAAACTACTTTCAGAGGAATATGCAGACTCTGAAAGACCCAGCTTCTGTTACATGCCAATTTTTGTTCTTTCATAATCCTATTCTTTCTCTTTGGACTAACCTATCCTGAAAGAGAGTTTTCACTCCATGCTACAGATGTTCTTCCTTCCTAGTTGGGATATTTTTTTTAAAAAAATGTTTACATATTGGAGAAAGAAGAGAGTTAATGAAAATAAAACAACAAAACTATAATTTTGATATTAGAAAGTTGAGAGAATAAAAAACAAAAAAGGACCATCAAAAAGTTGTCAGCATAGCAGCTAGAGCACTAATCAGTCAGGATGGGGAAAACATCATATGTCGCTTTCTTTTTTCCAGTGACTAGTCACATTAAAGAGGTAGTGGTAATTCAGTTTGTTTAGCAAAATACCTGGGAGGATGATAGCTTGCATTCAAGTCTGCATTTTTAAATTACTATCTGTTTTTTATTTTGTTTCAGATCTTGAATAAAAGCAAGTTCTTCAGTAATATAGTATTTCCTATAAGGTGAAACTGTTATTTTTAATACTGTGGAAGTATTGAAATATAAATAGCCTATAGTTCTGTCTTTCCTAAACTATATATGCCATTGTGGACTTTATCACATACATTTTTAATATTTATAACAATGTTTGGGTCTGGTGTCAATGACAGTTTCACTTCTGTTGATGAGCTAACATCCTGTTTGTTTGCTTTTGCAGTTTTGGTACAAACTGAATGATTTAAAAGCTCCTTAAAGGTTGGAGATTGAATTAAGTTTTCATAGTTAAACTGATGGCATCATATGCATTTGTTGAAAATTTGACAATTCACGATACCATCAAAGTAAAATATTTTAGCAAAAAAAAAATACAGGTGGAAGAAGAGAGACAATGAAATAAATGTGTTCCAACAGGACAAATGCTCCATTGCATTATATTTGTCAGAAATACCAGCAAAAGACTAACTCATCTGTAGCCACTTACATACCTTCAGAATATAAATGTTTGAAAAGTTGTACAGTAACAGTATAGACATATCTGAAAGAATAGTTAACATTTTCCACAGCATTTAATGAAGACACAAGCATTTGAAAGAGGGATTTCTCTACAACATTATGTTACTGCATAATACTCCCAATACCATTATGACTTTTATTCAAATTTTTATGTCCTTCATATATCACCTTCAAGACCTTTACTACTTACTGTTTTTCTGAAACATGTATTTTTAATCTGTTGAAATACATTAACAGATTTTTTTTTCTTGCCTAACTGAGGATCACGATCATAGCACCGAGAATTTCAGGGAATCGTGAATAAGATTTATGTACAAAAAGTAGATATGCATTTATGGGTTTTTTTGTATATAAATGTAGATGAAGACACACTCTTACCATAGAAATCACTGGACATTATGCACTATGCACCTGAGCACAGTACCAGAAGGAATGCATGTGTATTTTCTATTACAGAGGTTTATGCCTGCACTCTTCCTTTAACACTACATAAAACAAAAGTTACAGAATTTTATCATGGCTGTAGAATAACACATGAGCCTTCATGAATACAAAGGTTGCATTGAAATGATGAAGTGTATGCTCAGTATATGTGATGCTTATCAGGCACCTGCATGCTGAAAACTAATTGATATGTACACAAGAACAAAGTTGGTAAGAGTAAACTAGAACACTGCGGTCTGGTTAAGGTACAACCTTTAATTTAAATTTTAATGTAGAGAGATTTCTCTGTAGCTTCACCTATAATCCCACATTAAATATATATTATCTCTCTTCTGTTCATTCTTGCACAGTTTCCTGGCTGTCTTTTGTACATGAAGTTTTTGCTCTGCACTTTATGGCTCCCATATTCCCTCATACTCGGTTTACACTATTTCGTGTGCAGCTACAATGAACAGCACTATTAATAGATCATTCCATACTACTGCATTTATTAGGGAACTTGTGGACAGCTAGGACTTTGACAACGTAGTGCTACAGATTCTTTCACCTTTAACCTTATGGTGTTTAACTACTGCTTTGCTGGACAGTACATTTGAACGCCAGCGCTAAAGGTACTCGCTGTGCTGCTCCACATGTCCAGCTGAGCCTCAGAAGAGACATCTTACTCTGCAGAGCAACTGCTAAGGACAGCAGACTGGTCATCCCCAAACCTGTCCTTCCAAGGGTAATGACCAAATCCATCCTCCATCCAAATCCTTGAGTTTCCCACCCAACCTGAGAAACCTTGAGAAAGGCCTGTCTCAAGCAGACGAAGCAGTTTTAGTTTGAGTCTTTCCTTTTGATCTGTCAGTGCAAGCTTTGCTTCACACAAACAGATGAGAACTTGTCAAAATCCACTGCCCTCCCCCTCTGCCCCCCCAGCTATTACTAATATTTGGGATAATACATAACAACATTTCTATTCATGATTGGAATACCATGAGTAGCAGAGCCAGCTAACTATCCCCAACAGCATTCTTAAAACTTTCTTTTTGCATCAAGGATAAAATTTAACAACAGGGCACCTGATGAGAGAATAGCTAATTTCTCAAGTATAATAGTGTGTGTGGGGGTGCCATTTTTGCTTACTGTTCTTAGGAAAGATAACTCTCAGCTATGATCTTTTACAAGCACATGCAGCTGAATAACAGATAAATGAATTTACCAACCTGCTATATACAGTGGGAGAGATGGCATTGGAAAAGATGTTAAAGGAAATACAGTCCTGGAAATCGGGAATGGAAAATGTGCAGGTCATAGGTCATTCTCCCTCAGTGGACTATAGTTTGCCCAAATAGGAGAGCAAGAAAATCTCAGGTTTTGTTGTTATTGTTTCCTGTAATCTTGCAATTTCATCAACTCATATGTTTGTGATTTTTTTCTATTTCTACAGACATTCAAAGAATAAAGTCCCTTTTAAGAAAAGGCATCATGGTTTAAATGCTGGTGAAACTGACTGAGGAAAGAAAATTTCCTTTCGGCTCTTTTATGTCCTTCTCATGCTTATCTGTCCTCTCTGATTCCTTCCTTTTTCTTCCATTCCTCCCTGTCATCCTTTTTAGCATTGCATTTTGTGCAGGAGTCTAGAGGCAGACAGGGCTTTCTAACTGTCTGGAAAAGCTTAGCCAAAAAAATCCAGGGAACAATAGAGCAGAGTGTCTTTTCTGGACTCAAAGAAGCCAGGTGTGCATGATGGCCTGACTCACAGCTCTGATCTGTTTGTGAGAAAACAACCCAGGCAGATGCAATTCTGCATTGCTGGCTCCAAAAACTAGTGTCCTAGTCCACAGCTCCAGCACCACACTCATTGGTGAAGTACCCTTCCTTAAGCAGGACACAGTTTGAAGCCTCTTGGTACTTTAATAGAAATGTTAGTGGGAAAAAATATATATAAAAAAAGGAGATTTCAATTCAGCCTTTTAATTATTAAGCAGTCCTTTGGCTATTTGACATCCACCAAGACACTGGCAGCAATTGCTAATGCAAGATCTCAACTTAGGCAGCTGGAGCTTCCTCACTTTTTACTCACAAGGTGGAACCTGGGGCACTGACATTTTCCAAACAAGCCAGCCACACTTTGTAACTTATCTGCAATGATCACTTCTTCCTTCTCCTTCCAGTATGATCTTACAGACATTCATTGGTGTTGTTCAGTGTTTGAGGACGTAATTAGCTTCAGAAACAGAGCAAAGGCTGCTCACTGAAAAAAAGAATATATTGTACTTTTGGGAGAGAAAAAGACTGTGTGTGAGAGACTGAGGTGGAAGGTTTAGGGGAGGTTTCAAGACCCTGTCAATATATTTTTTTCTCTATTCTTATTCAAAGCCTTTTTATTCACAGGGGAAATATTCAATTATAAAACTCCTATGGAGAAGAGGGGGGACCCAGCAGGCGAGGAGTCAAAAACCTTTGCAATCAGCACTGATAAGGGGCTGTTATTTTGACAAATGGGATAAAAAATAAAAAGCATAAAAGGCTGCAGCAGGAGGCATGAAATGGACGCTGAGTGATCTGCTACCTCAGAGTGTATTTGTTTGCCTTGGCAAGCCATGCATGATTGTTGCAGGTGGTATACTCTGATTTGTCACTGCTTTTGCTGCTTTTTATCTTATTAGCAGTTACTGTAGTTTGAAATGTGTTAAGCAGAGCAATGCTCCATATGTGAAAGCTTTCAAGATTTTGAGTGCTGCATTTTGATTCATTTCTATGTAGAAAGAAAAGGTTCTGCTGTGACAAACAGCCCTTTCCTTTGGGATTTGATGTCCATTTAACTTTGCAGCAGAGAATCCAAAATAGATAGAGGAGTTGTGGGCTCAGTTCAGCACATATTAACCAGTGTTTCCTGAGTCTCAGCTTTGTCTGGCAGATGCTTCAGAAAGCAACACAGCATCCTACTTGACATCTGACTCTCTACTCCAGAGTGCATGGGTCAACAGGTCTCTAGCCCAGAGCACATCTGGCCAACAGGTTGCCCAGAGCTATTTGCTATGGCCAGCTGGAATGTGGTGCCCAGAGACATAAGCCATGGAAACAGTACAAGGGCACGCTCAGCCAGAACTTCCATTCGCAGCACCAGCCCTGCCACATGCAAACCCAGCACCATCTGCCACAGAGGAGAAATACTGCATGTCCCAGGAGTTTTTATAAGCCAATATATAGCTCCATAAGTAATGGAGTAAAGTAGATCTGTAGAGTTGATATAATGAGCTACATCTGGGACTCTGACAGTGACTAACATGCAGAAAATAATCCTATTAACTAATCAGCCAAGAGTTCTCAAAAGTTGAATCTAGGTACCTTAAATAAAACACAAGTGCATCTTTATATAACTTTCCAAGGGAAGGCCATATATTTCTAACAGTTGGGACACCAGTGTGCCCTGTAACTACATTTCTTCCGGGCCGGAGCATCCTGTCTGATAGACCTGCTCAACTCTTCCTGTCTGGTTTCATTTGTAAACTGGGATTAAAATACTTGCTACTACTCTCCACAGCACAGAGTACTGTAGAGACTGCTGCATAAACATTGTGATGGAGCAATGGAGAATAAATTGACTTTGTGAGACAGCTTTGATCTGAAACTTCTCTAAAACATGAACTTACTATGCCCAAGTACTATCAGAATAATATCATATACAATTAAAGACTGAACTAACCTGCAGAACCTAATTGTCTAGAAAATATTGGATTCTTCTAACCAATTTGAACACTTTTTAAAACCACCCATTTACATTTTAATCCTAATGAAATATAGAAAATGTCAATAGAAGCCTAGTTAGCATACTATGGCACACCATTAATTACAAAATAATCATAAATGATCACACAGCTACACTGTAACAAGGAGACAAAAGCACTGAATAGTAGTAAGAGATTAGCCACACTGCTATATACGGAATGTGATGCTGACAAAAGTCAGCTAATTATTTCAGCTATGCCTCAATAATTTATACAGCCCACCACTTCCCCCAAAGATCTATAGATCTCTCTCAGCTCCTTTAAGGGAAGAATAAATGTAGCAGAAATAAAGTGCCTGGAATCCACATAAAAGGGCTCAATTCATAGCATAGTTAATGTAGATCTCCATGCCCCGAGAAAGATGAACTGACACTTACTACCTGAACACTATCAGAAAATTTGCAGGCAAGAAATCATAGGCAACTCCAGATTCCTAGCTTACGAGAATGAAGGAACAAAATAGCTGAAACTGATGCCAATTGACAGAACAAGATTAAAAATAACAATAATAATAATGACAGTGTGCTTAACAAACAGCAAGGTAGCATAGTCATCCCTTGTACAAATACTTAGTGACTTCAAATATATATGGAGCTATCTGATGCTCTGGAGCCATTCAGACTGTTCATATGGGAATTCTCTCCTGCAGCTTTGGACAGATGAGATCTACGGGTCTGCCTTTGGGCTTATCCCTTAGGTTCTCTTTATAGTCACTAGAGGGAAATCTGTACTTTCAGGAGATAATCTGCCTCATCAATTTTGGGAAAAGAATTACATTTCAGAAGTGGGCATTTCTATGCAGAGGTGTGCATGTGTATTCACAGAATAACTTAATTCACCACAGTAGGGAGAGACTATTCTCATAATGGAAAAGATAAAAGAAAGGAGAAACTGAACCCCCATTTTCATAGTTCTTCAGGATTGAGGCACTCGAGTGCTAGTCTTGGGATCTAGTCCAAATGAGTTTTCTCACATCACATCAATAATAATTATAATGATCTTATAGCCTTATGGCCTGCAAGATTCAAACCTAGTTAGTGGTTCATACCTAATTGGAACCTTTCAGAAGATCCTAATCACTTGCCCTGAAGACTTCTGTCATTATCTCATATTTGATATTTATATAAGTATTTTTAAGATCTTGTTGATCATATAAAATTGGCAGCTTTTTGGGGGGGTTATAGTCTGAGGGTTTGTTTGCTTCAAAATAAAACTGTCAAGTCATGTATTTCTAACATATTTAGATGTATTTAGAAATAAAGTATTGCTTTCATTTACCTATCTGCCTGTCTTACTATTTGAAAAATATTTGTTTTCTGCCTTTTCCTTCCAAATAAACCTTTTGTTTGCCCCTTCTTAGTCATCTCATTTTCATTTATTTTATTGTAAGTACAAGAACTGGAAAAATATCTTCCAAGGGAATACATAAATGAGGCGGGAAAGACCTAAAGGAGATCACGTGCCAAGCAGAGAGCTGGTGCAAAGACAGACAGTCTACAAAAATAGTAGGTTTTAGTGTGGCTTCCATGGTATTAGTCTACACTAATCAGTCAGCTTTGTTATCATAAAAAGCAGGCAGGAGTTCACTGAACAGATATCATTTCCTCCCTCTGACTCTGGTTTTAGGAAAACATTAAAACAATTAAAATCTTGCATGGATGAAATGTGCAGATATTTAAGTGAATGCTTTCTGAAACTTAAAAGTGTTGCAAAGCCTCCAGAGGCAAAGGCATTAATTTTCAATAAGGTTTTAAAGAGAATTTTTTGTCCTTCAAACCACAGGCATATAACTGGCTAACTATACATGCCATCGACATTCTAATGAGACAGTAAGAATGCCAAGAATTAGTTTTTACACCATTTTTGACATGCAGTTATGACCCTCCAGCAACATTGCAGCTTGTCTCCCCATATCCGCTGGCCACTGGATCTCCTGAGTGATAAGGAAAGGCCTCTTTGGCCCGTTTACTGCGCCCTTCACCTTGGAGGTGACGTTACAGCCTCTTCACCTCTAGAAAGGGTTTTATTAGGCTTGTATGAAAAACCTTCTCAAAAGCCAGGACTAACATTTTCAAATAGAGCTTATTGACAAGATCCCACCAATTTGCACTCAAATGATTGTGGAACTTAAAGACCAGTTCTAAATCTCCATTCTCGAGCTAAATGTTCCCTTAGGCAATGGGCATCTCCAGCTGAAAAGCTCTTCTTCTTTCCAATTTATACTAAAAAAAATGCATTTCCGCTTCCTATCCTCACAGCTAAGATAAGATACATTTTTAGCCTGCATTTTTAGAATACTACATTAACATCATAACAATTAGGAACTCTTTTCTCATGCAAAACTTAAGAGCAAGAACATCATGGGGTGTTCAAAGAATTGAAGTGACAAAATAAAAGATAATCTCTATTATCTCTATAAGGAGGAATGTAAACCTGATAAAATACACGTGATGGGTAGTTGGATTGATGGAGACAAGTTTTGGATGCAAAGTCAGATAGTATGAAATGTCAAAATGGTTAGTTACATAACCTATAAGTAGCAGGACTCACTAGCAGGAAGACTAAGTCATAAGAAGCATCCTTAGGTAAAATGAGCAGCTACAGCTCTTGCTCTCTTCAGTATTGATGCAACTCTCCTTTGATAATTTATTTCCACTCAGTCTCTAGCACATTGTGCCTAGTTGTCTATGCAGATACAAATAAAAAAAAAAAACAAGCAGCACCAATAGCTCTGACATTCCTCCAGTGCTACACAGTAAGTTGCTGCTTCCTAAGGACACCATCCCATGCCCTGAAAACCAGCCTTGAAAATCAGAAAACATAATCTGTGCACATGCAAAATGAACTGTTCAACTCTTTTTTTTTTTTTTTACCAATGTCATATTGCAAAACAAAGGGGGCAAAGGCAGTTATGAAAGACGCAGAATAATGTTTTCCCCCAGCATTCAAAGTGAGAACATTTTTCAGTGCCGTGCAGAAGAGGAGAATTAGGACAATTATAGTTGGACTTCTGCATTCACCTGGTTTTCAGGGATGCAAAAGTTGTTTTCTGACTGCATCCTGCTTAGCCCCTGTAGAGGGAGCAGGAACACCTCATTTCCAGACATAGAAGATTTGCAAGAGGGAATCTAGGATGAGACACAGCTACTTAGACAAGTTTCTCTTCTCTCTCCATCAGCAGAAAGCAAGAATGAACCTAAGGATTCCTATTGCAGACATACAGGCAATATCCTTTGAATGAAAAGCACCTTAATATAGGCATTACTCTAGTTTTTCTGTTATTTTTTTGAAGGAAGTTGACATGAAAGCCACTGCTGGTGGCAGTCATGCATGTGCATCAGTTACATAATCAAGGCCAGAAACTCTAGAGGAATGATAATCAGTGACTATCTTTGTGGCTTTGACAAAAATCCCCCTTAACCAATGCAAATTTGATGAGTTTTTTTTTTTTTTTTAATAACTTTTGCTTTCTTAACTTTGCTAAGGAAAATTCCCTAACAGTTTTCAATTATTCCTGATCTTACTATTTATTTTTTTCAGTTGAACACAGTTTAGAAAATAGACAACTATTTTAAATAATTTAATTGCTCCTACTGCTGTGCAGTTTGCCTTAAACATCCTGTTTCTATGCCCGAAGCAATGCTTAGGGCAAAAGAAAACTTATAATTAGTTGGACAGTTTTGCTCTTTAATTACAGAAGATCTTTGACTAGAATGACATTTTCAAGCAATGAGGAGAGGCTTGTTAAAGGTAAAAAAAATCAAAGGCCCCAAAAGAAATCTTGATGTATTACTTGTTTTGATATGCTACAACCCATTACAATAGTATTGAAGCTGTTTTAAAGCCTGGGGAGGGGCTGAAACAAATAGATAACACAGCCCATTAGATAACATGAGGAACACAGCTCCTGACGATATCATTTTTTGGCTAATCTCCAAGCTCGATGTTTACCCTAAGAACCATTCTCAGTTTGCTCAACACCTTTGCAGGTTTAGCCAAATCCTTTAAAAAATATGTGTGGAAAGGGCTTGATGCTAACATATTTTATATGTCAGCTCTGCTCTCCTTCTTGTGCTTCCCAGGAAGAGTCTCTGCTAACTTAAGCACTCCATCTACCTAATGAGCTTTTCGGCATCCTTTCACCTCCTCATCCTCCTCCAACTCTGCCTTTAACTTAACTCATGGCATGCTGCTGTGACCTACTCTATCACATCTGTCTTTGAATTGCCCTGCCTACTGTGCCTTCCCTTCGCCCTGAGTCTGCTTCATTCCTCCTAATAGTTTATCTCACCCATAATGATCTCTACGAATTTTGTCATCTGTTTTCTGAACATGAATGGAGCAAGCACTGTCACACACAGTATTGTGTATAGCATTGTGACTCGCTTCCTACTTCTCAAACTGGAGGTAGCACTGGAGAGAGAATGCCAAGAAACCATGGATTATCTCATGATCTTCAAAATGTTACCATTAATGAAAGTATTCTGTCTGAACTATATTATGCAGCAATATGTTTGCATGGGTTAAATTATGCACTACTAGGACATAATCAGTGGCTCCTGATTCTCAAGAACTGTTTTCAGGCACAAGCAATATCACACACACAGATCTAACACCGATGCTTCCAAGTCAAAACAACTTTGGCACCAATGCCCCTTCTCAGGCCCTTGTAGGCACTGGTTATGAGGAAAGGGGTAAGGTGCACGAAGCACATGTCTCCAAAGAGAAGGCATGGGTTCAGAATATCAAACTAAGGGAAAAGAGTCATCAAGCTCAGTTACTGCAGAAATATGAGCATACACTGCCACTAAAGACATGTTCAAATAAGGAAATGGAAATATTCTACTGGTAGAATAAAGTAAAAAGCTAATGGAGCCTACCAGTACTGGTGAACAGTTAGGGCCAAAACTACTAATACCCAAGAGCAGAAATTTAGTGATTTGGACAAAATATGACTAGAGTAAATAAAAATTGTGAAAACAGAACATAATTCAGGTCTACCCACTACATACACTAAGGAATGTTATCTTAAATTCCATAACTTAACTCCATAATAATAAATGCTTGTTTCCTACAAAAATGAATGAGGATTTACATGACCATATCACATAAATCCTCCTTCAAGTCAGGTTCACCATCACACCAATACTGATGTAAACAAAAAAGTACAACAAAGAACAAATGCTGCTATGAATTTGAAATGTTTAACACCCTCTAAGTTCTTGCACACATAGAAATGCAGGCTGCATTACCGCATGTAGTTACACAAACACAGAGCTGCAGCAACTGAACAGCCCAGTAGCTGCAGCATAACTACAATTTTGCTACTTCCGGGATTTTGTTATTTGCTTAAAGGTGACATTTTGCGCAGAATCATGAGACCAGACCCATAGGCATGCCCAGATGCTCGCTGTGCTCAGCATAGCCACTGAGACTGATGCTGCCCAGAGAGGATTCTGCCCAGACCTTGCTTGCTTACTCTCCTAATCATTTTTTGACCTTAACCTCCATACACTTGGCCTCGATACTTAAAGACTCTTCTCTTCCCTGGATACCGCACTTCACTGACACTAAACAAGGCTGGATTTTTGCCAAAGTGCATGAATCTCTTGCTGCTATTTTTGCCACACCATATGATACAAACTGATTAAAATAAACACAGGTAAGCATCAAGTAAATAAGAGTAAAGGCAACAGTTCTCAAGAGGCTGCCTTCAGCACCTTCAGCTGAATCATAAATTCCATGAGTAAATAAAGATTCATTCAAAATTATTCATGTAATAAAGTGATGCTCCAAATTGTACTCTTTCATACTGCATAAACATCTGTAAAGGGCTGGGCATTCTTCTGCCAGCACAGAATAAAAATATAAGTCTTCAAATTAAAGCATCTTACTTGCCTTCTGGTTTAAAGTTAAAATCTTAAAAGAAAATTTTAAACAACTGTATTTTGTATTATTAATAAAGTGTCACATAAATGAATTTTATCAGAACCAAGACAAGTGAACTATAAGATGAGTCAAACAGGTTTTCTTCTTATCCCCAACTTCACTCAAAAATTTGACAATCTTATCCTTAATAAGGGATCATATCTTTCGTCAGGTTCTTCAAGTCATATTTTATTTACTTTTATATCTAAGAGATTCTTCTTGGCATGGTCTACAAAAGTAAGAGAGGGGAGAAAATGAGCTGAAAAAGTTCTCTTTAGATTTAGAAAAAGGGAACCTCAGTAGCTATTGCTCTTCTTTCCTTCCCCACAACATCAGGTGGAGAAAAGATGGCCACTGATATCTGCAAGAGGAGAAAGGAAATAAAAGAATCTCTTCTTTGCTCCAAGGTTTGGACCAGAACTTGCTGGTACAGCTCCTTGGAGATTACAACTGCATCAGCTTCCCTCTTGCTTATTTCAGAGTCAGCTTTTGCCAAACTGCAGTGCTAGTTTCTCATGTTGCAATTATCCATAAAATACTCAAAGTGCTCTTCCTTGGAGAGTTAATTTTGGAAAATTGTGATTCAGCCTAATTCAGCTTTAGGAAAAAAAAAAGAAGTAAAAGATCTTGGATATATTTTGACTATGCATTTTCCAGTTTGCGCATTTTAAAATGTGCAAGAAAAGATTAATTCAGATTTAGAAACAGAGAATCACATTATTTGGAAGGGTTGTAAGTGGTCATCCAGGTCAACCTCCTGCTCAAAATGTGTCTCATTACAGCAGGCTGCCCAGGATTGCGTTCACTTGGATTTGAGTATCTCCAACAGCTGTTCTATGGGCAACCTGTTCCAACCTTTTGACTTCTCTCAGGGGGAGATTAATATTCCTTATACCAAATAAGAAATTCTCCTCTATCACCTGATATCCATTTCCTCTTGCCATCATGCAAGATACCATGCAAATTTGTCTCCATCTTCCCTGCACACTTACAGCATGTAGTTGTAGACAACAAAATCTCGCTGAAGCCTTCTGTTTTATAGGTGGAATGAATCCAGCTCCCATTGGTTCTTGTTGTGTTCTAACCCCTTTCCACCCCAGGGGCTCTTCTTGGCTTGCTCTAGGATGTCACTGCTTGATGTACACTAACCTAGGAGACTCAGTCTCACAAATTCCAAACAGATGAGGAGTAACCAACTTCCTTCACCTGCTGATTATACTCGTGGAAATGCAGCCCAGGCTTTCTTGTCTGTAAGAGAGTGCTGAGTTTGCCAATTCAGGTTCAACTTGCTGTCCACCAGGACCCCAAAGGTCTTATCTACAGTGCTGCTTCCTATCTATTCAGCTCCTGGCCTATCCTGCTGCTTCAGTTATTCTTCCCCAGAGATAGGACTTCGTGTTTGCTTTTGTTTACTTCAGTCAGTTCATTTTTCTTAAGGGCTTAAGGAGGCCCTTTTTAGGTAGCTGTCCTGCTCCCAGGATATCAATGGGTCACCAGTATGGTTTAAATTACAAAGCTTCCAAGAGTGCAAAATCATTCAGGTCACTGATTTTAAACAGGATTGGACACAGTAACAATCCTGAGGGATGTCATGGGTACAAGGCCACCTGCAGAACTTTGTGCCACTGATCAAAATCTTTTCAGCCTGACAACTCCATCCATGTTGCTGCCCACTTATCTAGGTCTTATTTCACCAGTTTGGCTATAGGGAAAACTATGGGAGAGTGCTGCTTTAGTAAAGTCAAGGCATCTACTGCTCTGCCCTTATCCACAGAGCTATTCATCTTATTATAAAAGACTTTCAGGTTAGTCAAGCATGATTTTCCCTTGTTGAATCTGTGCTAGCTATTCCCTACTATGATTGTATCTTTCACACGCCTGGAAATGGCTTTAAGGTAAGTTTGCTCCAACACTTTCTCAGGGACTAGGGCAAAGCTGACCTTGATCTTCCTGTTCTTTAGGGTAGGCATAAAGTGTATTTTCCCAATTATCAGGAACTTCCCCTGGTTACCATGACCTTTGAAGGATGATAGAGAGCAGCCTTTCAATTACATCAGTCACCTACCTCAGCACTATGTAATCTTCCACTTGTTTCCAAATGGCTCTTGCACTGCAACTTCCTCTTTTTCTTCAGTGAGAAATGCCTTTTCTCAAAACTCTGCTGGTAAGCTGTGGGAACCGCTAGTCCAGAGGGCAGGCACCACCAGTGAAAAACAGAACCAGCTGAGCAGTAGCCCAATGCTTACCCCTGAGTTTCTGTTGCTTCTAATGTACTTTTAGAAACCCTTTCTGTTGCCCTTTGCATCTCTAACTACTTTCAATTCTAAGTAAGTGAGATGTAGTTTTTCCTAACTCTTGCTCTGCACATTCAAGCAATACTCTCTTCTTGATGGTCCAACTCCATCTCTGCCTCCTCCGTACTTGTTTTGCATTTGTGTTCCCTAATGAGTTCCTCATTTCTAACATAGAAGCTTATTTTCGAGAAAGGATGAATTAACCCCACACAAGAGATATTAAATTATTATCCTAAAGCATGAGAAGAAGTGCTCAAGCATTTCTTATGGTGGTGAGTGTACTACAAATACATTTATATGACTGAATATACTTCTTGAGAATAATCTGTGAGATTAATTTCAACTCTTGGTGTGAGTGTCTTACTGCACAAAGGCTACACACTATGCTTAGTTTACGCATCATATCTAAACTTGGCTTCACTACTATAAGGTATTCTTAAGGAACTTGCCTTTACTTTTTGTTTTGTTTCTAGCTCCCCAAATGAGTCTTTCTTGCCCAGTACATTGCAGGTCTGCTGATGAGCTTCATCTAGCATATGCAGTTCAGCAAGAAGGCAGCAGAGATGCTACATCAGAAACCATACACTGATGGAGCAAAAGACAGAAAACTAAGTCTCTTGCTCAGTACCCAAGACACAACACATACTTCACTGAAGCACATAACATAGCTGTGAAGTTCAGGACTACTACTGTAAAACTGAACTTAATCTTTCAGGCCAGAAACAGTAGATGTGGAACCACTGCTGCATGACTAGGTTGCAGGTAGTTGGAGAGAACTGATTTCTAATTGGAATACATGATGCAAGTTTAAGAAAAATCCCCAAAGTAAACAGAGTAACGGAGGCCAAGATCTAGAAAAAAAATTGTTTAAGCTTGGTAATTGTTTACAGAGAGGAGTTCAGCACACCACAGAAACAAAAGCATTTTGTTGGGAGCCTAAAATGTGTGCCCAAAACGTAGGAGGTGATTTAGTATCTATTTATCTGCATCGCAATTTTGAAAGAATAACTTCTAATGGAAAACATTCTCATTATTTAATGAACTTGGACCACAGAATATTCACACAAAGAGGAGGGGCAAAAGGAAAGGTACAGGAGAATAGCTCATAACACGAGGCTTTTACATGCAGTTTCATTCTTTGCTGACAGTCACAAAGGATATGAGCCCACCAGCACATGTCAACAAGCCATGTCAAAAGGATACTGACTTAGACTTCCTGCAAGCGGATCCTGGAAGTAGCAGCTTCCTGGTAGAAACATCACTCATTTTTACAGAGGAAGTGAGGGTATCATGAGCACATGTACCGATGAGTTTATGGACAGTGAGATTAAGTGAACCTTAGTGTTGAGATTCTGTCTCAATTTCCTTTCATCTGACTCAGATTAATCTCTGTTGCATTCCCACTGCACTCTGGTTCTATAAAGCTCATGGAACACAGTCTCTTTTTGGAGAATATTAAGCAAAACTACATTAAGTGCAGAGATGTGCAATTCATTTATCTAGATATCATGAAATACAGATGAGTTGACTTCTGTCTAACCTATAGCACTTTAGCAGTGCTCACATACAACAAATCCTTCAATTATATCCAAAGAGACTTAAGATCGTAACCTGCAGTAAAGAGTTAATCAGCTGCAATTATAACTATAGGTCAGAATCTCATGCAGCAATTTAAGCTTTCACATTTACTATTACCAAGAAGTGCAATTATCTATGGAAACATTTCATTTATTAAATCATTGCTCCTTCTATGCTCTCCTTATACTCTTAAATTTCACCTTATAATATGATTAGTTTGCACATGTAACCACATAGCCCTGTAATACAGTAATGCCATTGATGGTAACAGGCCATAAGCTTTGTACTAAGTTTGCAAGGCCTCAGTACTGAAGCAGATCAGCCTTGCTCTGTCAGAACTTTTCTTGACCTTCCTGCAGTTTTGGATTACTTAGTTGAGCTGTAGCACCAGTTCTTCTTACTGACTGGGTATTTATGACTGATTTGCATCACTTCTGTTTATTTTTGAGTGGTACAACCATAATTTTATATAGATAGCCATAAACAGCAGTTATGCTCTGCAGAATGAGATATTTACAATTCTGCAGTGAAATTCTCTTGTTCAGTTTACATCCCTTGCAGATGACTGTATCATAATGCATATGCTGTGGATCCCTGGAATAATCTTTAACAAAAACATTTACTATCAAGGCATTCAACAATTCCTTGTTTTTCTGAAAAGGAAATACTTATCACAACTACTTTGAAAGGAGAAGGTTTTTTGTTGTTGTTGAAATAATCAAATTTTAATATAAATAATAAACTTTAGCTACAATTCTGAGGCAAGAATAGGTACTCAATTCTGCATCCTGGAAATATACGTGATTCTATTAATTCTCTGGAGAACATTTACTTGATAGCATAGCTTGTCTTTATATCAATATAGATCATGGGCACAGGCTGGAGTTAAGTGGATAATTCCCTCCCATGCTTGTACCCCTCCTATCTATACAGAGCAACCTGAAAATTGTATTTGAAAAGCCAAAGCAAGCATTACATGTAATTATGGGCCCAAATCAGTGTTCTATAATGGGCTCTTAAATTTATTTCCTAATCAATAGTGTTTTGATGAAGGGATGTGCATGTGTAAGAGTATGTGCATTCAGCTCTGAAATCTTTTCTAAATAGCATCACCAATAAAACATCTATTATTACAGTCCTGTAATGCCTCCTGTCTCAAACATTCAGTTCACATAAGAAATCTGTCCCCAACTTTATTCATGCCTTATACCATTTCTTAGGAGTACACTTCAGCAGATCACTTCTATCATACTGAAGGTATCTATGTGTGGGCATAGATAGAGAGGTAAGCATGTTTATTTTTGCACCAACCACAGATTCACAGAACTACCAAAAACAAAGACGTATCAAAGGAATTACATCTAAGATCTTATCTTGCTTTTGCATGGCACCTTCATTTTGAGGACTGCAGAGTGCTCTACTGAATTTAGCCTTGCAGCACCACAGAATGCAATCCCTTGCAATGCTATGTTTACTTTTACAGGTAAGAAAAAGTAAGACTTTGAGAAGTATCAAACATTAGCTTACCCAAGTTCTGGGAAGAGCTAAAGCCCAACTACTGTTTAGATTATGAGCCCTTATGCACAGAGATCAAGAGTAAAATTTTCAGACAAGCCAGTGCCTCTGTAGGTGTTGAGGAACAGCTTGTGTGGCAAAGGCACACAGTAGTAATTTCAGTGGCTCTGATGCTTCCTATTCCTGTTCTTATAACATGTAAACAAACCCACAGTAGTTTTTCAGAAGTACCTGTCAGCACTCAAGTAATCTTAGTCGCTTTTCTTTCCTGTATTTTTTCCCCTTTATTCATTATTTATACCCATGTATCCTTTCCTTCACTCTCGAATAACTCTATGTTATCCTGCTCTTTTCCCCCAACACGTTTCTTCCTTTTTAGATGATGATTGTTTCTCAGCTTTCCTTTTTGTCATTCTGTGCAAATACTGACACCTTGTTTTCTATGGCGGCTCCCCTGGAAAATGAGCAGCTTAGAAGCATGAATTTAAAGCATTAGTACAAAGTTTAGGTTGGAAAGAATTTTATGTTTGCATGAAGCTATATTCATTCTAGTAGAACTGGTTAGTATGTAGTGGCCATGAATCATTTATCTTTTTATTTTTAAAGTTCATGTGTTAGCAAATATTGATTAAAATTGACTGATAAAGAACTCCCTCCAGCCCCAACTTCACAGCCTTCAGGTACCAATGATTCTGCATGGACTTATTGCACTACCTGCTCTGCTTTTCCATTAGGCCATTTTTGTTCCATTTTTGTTTTGTTTTGTTTTGTCCTTTTTGGTGTGTGTGTTTGTTTGTTTTTAAATGCAATGCGATAGAGAAAATCCGGCATACTATCTTTTTTTTTGACACAAGAAACAGATGTAGCCTTAACCATAATTTTTAAAAGCTTTGTGGAAAAAATAATTACTTTAATCAGTTTAATATTATCATTTCGTTGACTATATTGGCAACTTAAAAAAACAACTGGCCATACTTACATGGCAAGCATAGCATAAGAAATATTCTCCTGAACACAGAAAGCCACAAATTCACTCCTATATGCTGTTTTTCTACTAGCTGCTCTCATAATGCAGTAGCTCCTGTACATATAAAATTAGTTCTGACCACACCTGTCATTTGAAAACCATAGCAAATCTTTTTTTGTGCAGCTTATATTTTGGAACAGGTCTATGAAATATTATTCTTTAACTTCCACGCATGCAGTAGAGACTCCTTGATAACTTTTTTTTTTTTTTTTTTTTTTTTGCTGCCCATAGTGCCATTCTTGGATGATTTAACTCACCAGGAATTTTCTTATGGAGGAAATAGACCTTTCTCTTACAAATCAAGATGAAAGATAAGGCAGTGCTGCTTAAATACACAGAAAAGTACATTTGCAGAGTCTTTGGAATTATATTTCTCTAAAGTCAGATAACAAAAACAACTGAAAATCTGGAGCAAGAAATGAGATTAAGACTTACAGCATGAACACTATTTTCTTTTTCCAGATAGGAGGGAAAAAAAAAAGAGAACATTTGTCAAGGAAAGAAGCCTAAAATTCATACAAGCTTAGTACTAAAAATCAGTTAGGCTTGTTTTGAGAAGAATAATCACAGTGGACACAGAAGGAATAGTGTTATCTCAGATTACAGTAGCAAATATATCAGAATATGCAGTTTTCATGAAAATTCACAGTTATGACAGCTATGTCATGACTGATAGGGCATGACCTTCCCCTTCTTAAGACTGTGCAATTATGCATTTATTTCACTGTGAAATAAAAGTGACATGGCCAGAAATCACACCAATTAATGAAAATTATGTAAAGCACCACCTGATAGGTCACAAGTATAAAAAATCCTGGCAAATATACTGGGCTGCATCAAAATTTCTATTTCATTTTTACCCAAGAGAAATTGCTCCTTGGCTAGGCACTGCTTGTTTTCCTGCTTAAGTGGGTCAGTACACAGAAGTTTAGGCACATTGCTGAAGTGGAAGAATAAATATGTAAGGCAGCACAAACTAAGGGAGCAGAGCATTAAACACCATTTTAGCACATTTCACAACTTACTTATATCCAACCCAAACCAGCACCCAAACCAGCACTCACTGGCCTCACGTCCCTCAACTTCTTTCATGTGCTCCCTTGCATCAGGACTGTGATTCAAAAGACCACATAGTAAAATCCTCTTTTTTACTTTTTATTATTATTTTTTTGTTTACCTCTCCAGTTTCACATTGTCCCACTTTAATCTATTCATCCGGTGGCCACCCTAAGGTCGGCTCCATAGAGAAAAGGAAACTGACCTTTTCAGCAGCAGTACAAACAGATGCCAGATTAAACTCGCTGTGGAGTTTAAGTCAATTCTGCATACGCTTTGCTATTATTTACAATAGCATAACATATGCCAAATCTTTAAAGAGAAAGAATTTGACTGGACCTGTCATAGAGTTGAGCTTTGTATATGTTTAAGAAAAAACAAAAATAGTTATTTATTTAAAAAGAAAAGTGTTAAACTTCAGAAAAAAAATAAAGTTTTAGTGCTGCTGCCTTATAGATGGTTAATAAACAATCTCAATCTGTGCTGCTGCTGCTGTTTATCAAAGAATTTTACAAAATAATCTACCCTGATGCTTTTACCAGAGGAAAAATACTGGACATGTGCACATTCTGTTTCTTTTCTTTATTACATACTGTAAATTGCTTATATTGTAGATTATACAAAATATTTACAAAAGGGCAAAGTCAAACATCAATAAGGACACCCTATGCAACAGAATTAGGGCAATAAAAGATAATCTGCCAAATCAAGGCACAGTTATCCAGGTTATCCAAGCTATATCATAAGCTATAACAAACTGAAGAGAGAAAATGCAAAGTAGACACAGTCAATAGAAGGAAAAAATTATAACAAATACCTCTTATTTCATTACATTTTATTTCATTTCTTACTTTTATACAGTACAAAGAGAGTTCAATGATGAGCATCTAGAGTTCACTAGTTCCTAACTTCTCTAGAACAAATATAGTGTATGGCTTCATCCTGAATTTGTAGAAAATCTCACAGAGAACTGTCAGCAGGAAAGTACTTCCCTCTTGGTAGATGGGAGGATGAGGCAACCTGGAGTTGACTTTAGCCCAGTGTAAATTATTAGCACAATAAAATAAAGAGTAAATACAAAACATCTCTCAGAGGAAAAGCTAAGGGGCAATTCCTCTAAAGATCAGAGGACACTGTCCACTACCTCCAGGTCCAGCTGGGGAGTAAAATGGCAAAAAAAAAAAAAAAAAAAATGGGGAAAGGCTCCTCA
>JAVCKT010002930.1:18378-37963 GCA_032273925.1 Rhynchotus rufescens | reverse complement strand
TCACTGTGCAGAAGGTAGATGCTGGTCCTTGCCTCTTGCTGCTTTCCCATTAATACTTGAGACTTGCATTTGTTTATAGAGGGACATTGGCATCTTTCCTCCAAATCATAAGTTACTGTCATATGCTGCCTCATGACTATCTTTTCCATATAATGTTTCATCTCATCTCCTTAATTTCCATACTAGAAACCAGAGACTTCAGAACTTATTCCTTCCACTTCTTCTCTCTCTCCTGTTTAGTTTCAAATGAATAATCTGAGCTATGGAGGTTCTGATAACTCTTCTGAGATTTTTTAGTTGAATTATATTGACTTAGATTCAGTTTAGCTTGGTGGGAGCTAACTTAATTTACCCTATGCTGACAACAGGTGAGTGTGCATAAGAGCATTTGGGTAGTCTAGATGTTTGAGGTTATAGATAGATATTGGTAAGACACAGGCATCATTGCAAGTGGAATTTGCTTTTAGGGGGCAGCCATTTGCACTAAGTGATCAATTGAATTGTGCAGTGTAGGGGATCCACCTTGAAGAACTTTGTATTCCTGTGCCTGTGTTGACCCAGTGTGGTGATAAGCAGTCCCCAGTGTTAATTCTGTAATCTAAAGCAAAACATGCAGATGATTTTTTTTCCCTATGCACACTATCACATTTGACTTGGAAGTATGACCATTAAGAACATCAGCTGAAGATGAAATGGGAAGAAATATTCATTAGTCTTTCACAAATATTTAAAAGTTAGCAGATAAGTAATTCTAACAAGGTCTTCCTGTAAGATAATTTTAAGTGTATACATCAGTAAAAGAGAAAGTAGTCCTGAATTGCATCAGCAGTCTTTCAAAATAATCAATGAAATTAACTCCTCTGTCTGGTATTTCCTCAGATTTCTTCATCATTTAGAATTATCAGGCAAAATATTATTGCAATAGTTCTTCCCTTCCGTGGTTGCAAGTGCTTTTCTTTTTTAAGGCTTTGCTATGCACGTTGTGTTCTGCTGACTTTGGCTGGAGAACTGGAATGCTCACTGACTGGATGAGGGTGTTGACGTGTAGATTCATGTACATGTATGCATATGGACTATGAAAACGTCTGTACGTACTCTTGAACTTAGAAATTATCTTGCTGCAAATGTTTGTCAATGCAGCTTGACTGTATGAGTGTCTATGGTGCAGAAAATGAACACTGTGAAAGGGAGAGCATAGCTTAGAGTGATGTAGATGTGGGGTGGATGTTTGTCCAGCTCTAGGATTAGCTTGCTATGCTTTTTTTCCACCCAGAGGTATCAGAAGGACCATGTTTACTAATTCCTGGCTGGAAGTTTTTATTATGGCCTCTGCCAAAACAGAGGGATATTTGTTATGTTTTCCTCACAGTAATGACATTACAAATCAGCTATTTGTAAAATATACTATTGTCATTAGATCAGAGGCACTGCAGCATTTTCTAAGTGGGTGGGGGTTGCTGGACTAGAGATAGGTATTTCTTTGGTAACTGCTTCCAAATGAGATGCATTTGGAGATGCATGAGATGAGTCTTTCTAAACTGTGCTTTTGCACCTCATTTTTTAAGGAGAGTAAGGGCAAAGAAGAGCCTCCCTTTAGCAGAAAATCATAGAGGGAATGCCAAGCACATCATCCCTTTGCAATTAATCACTAAAGATTGATAATTCTTGAATAATTTTCTTTATACTTTTTCTGGCACATTGCCCAGTGTTGTCTCTATACATTACTGTTTACATCTGCAGCCGTTACAGCTGCCTTTTTTTTTTTTTTTTTTTTTAAATCCTTGTTCTTCCTTCCTTCTGTCAACTTTTGGCTTGCAGCTACCATCCAGTGGGATCGTTTTCAGAAATCATTAAAACTGCTCTTTCCCTGGCTATGGGAGGAGGAAGAATAGTTGCTGTGCTGGTGTTAGCTTGGCACTCACTTTGTTCATGCATGTCTTCTCACTTGCTGTCTTTGCAACTTTTTGTTTTATTGAACGAGGTTGGTTAGATTTTGCCCTTAAAAAGAAAAAATAAAATTCAACTCAGGCTAGGTGAGAATGGGCTGAATTCAGAGCTACTGGGTTCAGAATTGCACTCTGGATTAGGAACGGCTATGAATTCTCTAACAGCTTTTTGTTGACATGTGTTTATAGGTTGTGCTTTAAGCTGCTGACTTCAGCTTTCAAGTGCAGTCTAATCAAGTTGAAATAGCCTTTCAAAAACAGGATTAGCAGCTGCAAGGACTGAAACACCTCCACTTCTCCACATATGTCCTACTTGCTCTGCCTTCCAGCCACATCTCTTAGCTCAATTAGCGTGGTGGGCTTACAAACACATACATTTTCCTGCCTTGTCAGGGCTCCTGCCGATTCAACCTTTATGTCTGTCCCTCTGTCTGACTTAGACTCCCACTCTTGCCTGACTCGTAGTGCTACCCGAAGGGCACCTCCAGAGCCTGGGATTTCAAAGTACCTGCAGACGTTTGAGATGGTGCCTTGGAGCTAAAGAGAGTGTTGCAGCCAGACAGGTTTTTTCACCGCCAGCAGTACCCTCCTCATATAACACTTCCCAGACTGCTTCCACTCCCCACCCTTCCAAAGGCACAGTTGCAGCCTCAGGATGTATCTGATAATTTGGTTAGTTATATTTTAACCAACTATTATGTATGCAACTCGTAGATGAACAAATTATCAGTCTCTAGTTTGGGCTCTGGCAAGGACAGGATAGGATTCAGAGCCCATGCAAGGTCCCATCAATGTAACCACAGCACGTGGTTTGCCCTCTCATCGGAAGGGTGAGATCCAAGTTCTTGTTGGAATCTGGGACATTACATTAGTTTCTTACATCCCCAAGAGGATGTGACTTGCTAGCCTGCAGTTGTGCTGTCTGGCTTTGACAGAGTGCATATTTAATTGCTTTCTGCAATTTAGGAAGACTGATACACTGGATAGCCTGCTATTATGGATTGTCTGAGAGATGGAGATTAAAAATTTGCTTGAATTAGACTAGGCAAACTAGTCAGTGGGTGAGGCGCTCTCTCTGGTTTTTCAGATGACTTGGATTTTGCCCTGATGTGGAATTGAAACACTCACTTAGGGATAATTTTTGAATTTGTGGGTTTGGGCTGGTAAGTGTCTCTGAAATTCACTGATACCCTGGGCTAAATCAGATATTTTGCTTCTAGCCCATCTTTCACATAGCCAAAAGGGAGCTGCTGCAAAGGCTATTTACAAGATTTAAGATCATTTGATTCATATTTATTCTGTATTAGCAATAACGAAGTGAGGAGTTCTGTGGTGTGTTCTTATTTTATTTCCAGTGGGAAAAAAAAAAGCCTTTGCACAAACTTTAAATGAGATCATATACCCAGTAAGAGTACAAATAACAGGCTTCATAAAAATGAGTTAACTCAGATTAGTTTAACAAACCAGTAAAATTATTAGTGTGAAAGTGCCTTTCAGCATTTCCAAGGGGAATGTGCCTCTAGGTGTCTCCAAAAAACGCTCCTGGATACTCACATAAAAATTCTCTCATGAAATCCTGTGCATTTGTTTGTATGTTCATGTGTATTTTTAATCCAATCTAAAAATGAACAAATATGCATAGCACTACAGAACTGTGCAGTTTGAATTCATGATAATCTTTTGACTTGCCAAAAAATAAACAGCCAAGAGAGGCTTAAATATACGTTTATACACCAGTCCTCCAATTTCATGTCAAAGTTTATAAGCCAGACAGTGAGAACATCTGCTGTGGCATTTTTTCAATGTATAAATGGAGGGTTTCAGTCTTCACTGAAATCTGTTATCAGTTCATCCCCTCCCCTACCTTCTCTTTACCTTCTCATCTAAGAAGATTAAAGGATATTGCACTTCATATTGCTTAAACACGTTGCTCCCAGCGTATTCAGGATTGATGTTGATAGGTTTATCTGTGAGGATCTCAGAAGCTTGGAGGTGTAATAGTTTAGAAAAAGAAGAAGAAGATAAAAAAGGAAGTGCAGTCCATAAGTACCCCTAGAAAATAGAAAAAAATTGAATATTCTTCTCTGCAAGTACGTTTGAAGGGTGAGTCGCAGGATATGAATACAGCATTGGGAACATTCCCGGATCTCTTCCACAAGGCTTTTAATGTGGTTGCAGATTTCTGAGTGTGAGTGAAAATAAATTAGAATGAATTTCAGTGAGTGTAGAAAACATGGTGAATTTAAAATTTGTTTGGAAAAAGCATCCGGGCATACTACGTTTTTTTTGTCTATACTAATTAGTGATGACAGAACATCAAGATGACAAAGAATGAATCATTTGGATGTTTATGAAAAAACATATTTTAGTGTCGCTAGCATGTTGCTTTTGGGGATTCTTGAAGTAATAGAAACAGGACCTAGGGAGGGTTTTTTTGATAAACAGATTTGTTTGCAGAGGACAGTTATCCTTAATCCAGGGTCTTTTTTTCATGAACATTAAATTAACAGCCAGTCTATTTCTGTTGATTCTTGAAGACTATGAAATGTGCTATCAGTGCATTTTGCTTTGTATTGTCAAATTATCAGGCTGAGTAGTCTTTAGTGTAGTGACCTTGGAGCCACCATTGCATTCACATGTCAAGTTAAAGTTGATGCGAATAGCAGCTCACCTGTGCCAGGGAGGTAAGTCCAAATCAAGTGATTTGTGACAGGTATCTAAAGTTTGCGCTTTATATAATAAAAAGTTGCAATATGGTCGTTTATTTTTCAAACTCAATAGGAACACAGTAACTGGTTTTGAAGAGCTAAATGTGAAAAAGAGCAATTATTTGGATGATCCAAAATTAAATAAAAATCTTTATGTATTTACCTACTTTCATTTTAGTGTCTGGAATTCACAGATTGTATTTCAGTAATTTTCTGGGACTTAAAAGATTTTGGATTGAAATCTCATCATATCTGAAATAACCTGTGGAACCAAACAGTGTTTCTTAAACTTAATTATCTTTTGAATTAATTCAACATACACATTTTGGTAATGTAATTTATTTTAACTCCAGAAAACAATTAGTAATTCTATAATGCAACTAATGAAATCGTCATGATAGACATTGTTGCTTCTATTGACTATTTTGAAACAAAGAGCCTTGCAAAGAAAGGTATAATTGCAAAGGTATTAGAACCTTTTCTGAACTATTCATGTCTTCTTGCTGCAGTTTTGGCCTCCTGCTAAAGTCTCTGTTTTATTTTTTTTTCCTGTTAAGAACGCTCATTATATTACTGAGATTTTTTAGTGTTTGATACTTACCTTTCCCTAAAATAATCCTCTGCTCTTGGAGTCTTGTACAAGAGTTTGGCCTAAACTCATGGACAGTAGATGAAAAAGGTGGGGTCTGAAAGCTCAAAGATGAAAAAGGACATAAATCATCCTCTGAATGTCTTGTGTTGAGCTTCCCCTCTCATGGACTGCCTTTCTCCAGCGCTCTGACTCAGCCTGCTGGATGCAGTTATGATGTTGCTCCTTACCATCTAGCTGGGCTTCGTGCCCCACAGACCCCAGCTAGAACGTGGGTTTCTAGTACAGCTGCTCCTACACAATCAGCAAACACGTCAGTGCTTCAGGTAATTAAAACATTAGTGGAGTTTTCTAAAGTGATCCTCTCTTTCTGTAGAGGCCTGTTTTGTGAACCTTGTGGCTGGCAGCTTTGGTTTTGGTATTCCTGATTATTTTAACATACTGTTGCCAGAGGTGACCATTGGGATTATTGTATCACAGCACAGTGATTCTCACTCTTTTTGTCACACTGGAATAGATAGGTAAATTACTTTCCCGTTTATCATGGGCATTCATACTGCTTTCATACATAATTCAACCAAATTTTGCAGAAAGGTAAGAGTTCAGAGAGTTAAGCTTGTCGTGGTTGCTGGTAGGGCCTCCTCTGCATGCTTTGACAGAAGCCTGTAGGGTTGTAGTATAGATTTAACACCTATTTTTACTGTTAAATACATCCAGCTGAGAGATTCTGGAGGTTCCAACCATAGGGAAAGCTCAACTGAAAGCTTACAAGTTGTTAGATACTTAGGTTAACTGACCTTACAATAGAAATTTGGGTTCTTTGCTTGTTCTGGTGCTCACAGAACTTAGTTTTCTACCTCTACTTAAAATTCAAAAGTATCAAAAAAGAAATTGATAATTTGAGAAAGTAGTGAGTTCTTTAAGCAAATATTTTTTGAGTAAGTTGTCTATTGACTTTGAGACTGCTGTGATATTCAGCAGCTGACTGGGAATTGAGCCCGTATTACTAATATGAAACTTTTGCCTCCATGAATTATTTCTGGGAAACTTGCTTTTTACTGTTAGCCTCTGGTAGGGAAAATACGGAGTTCTTGAAGTAGTAAATAACTGCAAAGTGAGTGGAGCAGAGCAAGTGATCAGAATATTGGGTTTGGAAAAGAAAAGCCTATTTAACGTAACTGGCAGGTTTCTTGATTTCTTTAAAAGCAGACATAATATTTGGCCTCTAATATCTCTATTTATAATTTTTGTTGTTGCTAGAATTTGCAAGAATCATGCTGGGAGAAGGCAGGCTACTTCTTTGATCTTCCGGATTTCTTATCTTGGAAAGCAACAGGTGTCACTGCAAGGTATGTTAATTATACGATTTTTTTCATCTATTTTCTTGTGCACATCCCTGCTTCTAATTCATTTTCACTGGGCGTGCTGTTGTGTGCATCTGTATGTAATTCAGCCTGTTCCCAAACATCTTGAACCTATCTCCTACTTCCATTGTACATTCCTGAGCGCAGTTGTTCCTGTGAGCAATGTAATTCACAGATACAGTATGTTGCTACAACTGTCAGTTAATTGGTCATGCACTGTGTTTCGGAGCATATGAATGCTGTGGTTACTGTGAAATGTTCTACCAACGGGTCTTTGAGATCTTTGGTTGACAAATTTATTGACTCTTTGAAAATCAAACAAAACACTTCTTGAGAGATCTGGTAAATTCTTGGTAGAAGTGGTTACTTCAGTGTAAAGTAGCAGCTTTATTGCTACCAAAAAGCGTCTCAGAACATTTGCTGAGTATAGCTCAGTAGTACCCTTTGAGACAGCCCCTTTTGAATCTGGATTAGTACAGGTGAAATGCATTTGCAGAGTAACAAGTCCCTGTACAGGTTGCTGAAGAACAGTCTTAGTCATTTTAAAAAAGGTCTTATGGCCCAATTCCACCTCTAAATCAGTGCAATTCACCATACTGCCAGTGCAGTTACATGTGTGTAAAATTAGTCTAAAATGAAAATTGGTTCCAGGCTAGTTTTAGTCTCTCTGGAAATGGATTATACTTCTCACCAAGCACCGTTGTTTTTCAGTGTTTTCTGTCTTCTTATAGTCTCCATAATTGACAGCTATTGTTAAGTGTCTTGCTGTAAAGAATAGGAGTGTGCTATGTTTGACTAAAAGAAAGGAAGAGCACAAAGTGTATTTGTATAGGAAAAGAAAGGGAGAGCAAAGAGTATGTTTGTGTAAGAACTTACTACTTTTCCATTAACAAGCAGTATCTCAAATACTCTCCTGAAAATCAGGTCTGCTGTGTGCTGCAGAATTATGTAACAAAATTATGTAGAAGCTCTAACACAAAAGATCTTTCAATCTAAGTGGTCTTGTCACCAGACCCAGCTCTGATGTCAAGAGGATAAATTCCAGACTGCTTGAGAATGTGCAGTGTCAATCATCTATCTTGTGAAAGTACCCAAGACTTTGACTTGGAACCAGCACATTTTCATCACGTCACTAGAAGGAGAAAGGCAACTGCTTTTCTTTCATATTCTGCTTAAGGTTGCTGCAGGTGGAGCACTCCTTGGTTAGCAATTTAGGGGGTTAAACATAGTCATACGTGACAAAAGTAGCCTCCTGTCCTAAAGCAAGCCTGCTAAAGGCTAAACCCCTAAAGCTTAGGGATCTGCTAGCTCAGAAAACAGGTATGCTTAAATATCATTTTTATTTGATTACAGATTCAACCTAGCAACCTGTGTGTTAATGGTTCTGCTTAGCAGGATGGAGAAACATTTTCACCTGCTCTTACATGTGAAAGGAGTGTCTTTGTTTCACCCTTCATACTTGCTTAGATGCCCTGGTTCGAATTCAGTTCCAAACAGAGTCTTAACTTGGCTTTGTGGCCAGATGATGATTCATAAATGAGATGACATTTGTGGACAAGCCACGAAATGTTCGCCATGTGCTAATGGCTGAAGAAGCTAAAACAGGATATATTTCTACAATCTGTAGGGGATTGGAGCTGAATATTATTTGCACTATTTGCGATTCATTTGGTGCAGGAAAGGAGAGGGTTTTGGATAGAGGGGAGGCGCTTTGGAAGAGAATTCTTTTGTTCCTTGAGCAAAGGAATCCACAGCATCGATGGGCAGAGTTCCTGCTCTCCTCACAGTCCTCCTTGATCTTTAGCCATGTTTTGCTGCTTTTGCTTCCACTGGTTGTGGCAGTGCTGTAGAAAAGAACGGCTTCTCTCTGGCGTGCGCTCTCTTGCCGTCTCACATGGTCCCTCCAACTGTGTTTCTTTCTACTTAATGCCACGTGTAGCTGTGAGAGCAGATGGAAAAGAGTAACAATGCCTTCCCTCAGACTTAAAAATGTAACTGTTATTGTGACTAATCCTCTAGCTGTCTGGGAAATAAATGATTGTATTGATGTGTAGGAATTCTGCTAGATACGCAGCTACTCAATGTTTGAGGTGAGATTTTCAGCATTCTCCACAGCCTTTGTATGCAAGCAAAATGTGTAGTAGGAGGTTTAAAAGCAAGCAAGGAATGTGTATATAAAAACTCAGAACATGAAACAGAATTTTCATGCACGGTCTCTTTGGATGATTCAGTTCAGGAGCAGTGTTAGTTGTGGGTATGCAGGAGGGAACAGAGGTAGAAAGACCCAAGTTAGTGGTTTCACCTGGTGTCAGGCAACATGTTTCCACAAATTAAGCAGATTACTTTGGCTGCAATGGAATAGATAATGATGTGTGAAAGGAGGGAATAAACGAGAAAGGAAAACAATGGCAAGACAGCTTTTGTTGATGCCAAACCTAATTCTTTTTCTTGTCTTCTCCCCCTGTCACACATCTGGATTTTTATTGGAATTTCCCTTTTGTTTTGTGACCAAATTTTCTCAGAACCAAGTAGTTTGTCCTGCATCTGTTCATAATGCTATGAAAGTGTGAATTTATCAAGGGCTAGATTCTCACCACCTTTTCTGCCTTTGAGCACAAAGGAGTCTCTTCACGGGGCAAGGCACCATGTTAGTCATTGCGAATCAGATACGTAAGTTCGCCCTGATATAAGAAAGATTTATTTTCTTCAATTTGTTTTACTGGTGGAGATTTCACTAAAATGAATGCAACTCAAAGGCACTTTTGTAGGAAATACTTCTACATGCATTGTAGCTATTACTCTTGCTTTTTTACATTTCTTAAGAGTCTTTCTTAGATCTTTTGTATGTATTTGACATGAAAAACTGTGTACAGTCTTTTTGGCTTCAGTGAGATTACTCAGTGCTCAAAGTTAAGCAGTGCGTGTGATCAGGATTTAAAGTATTAGAAAGCAGCTTCTTGGTGTGTCTTTGAGAATGAAATAATTTGTCTTTCACCTTTGAATGATTTCTGCTGGTCTGAACTGCCTTGCTGCTATGTGAAGATTTTTCCAATGA
Source organism: Rhynchotus rufescens (assembly GCA_032273925.1). Lineage (NCBI taxonomy): Eukaryota > Metazoa > Chordata > Aves > Tinamiformes > Tinamidae > Rhynchotus > Rhynchotus rufescens. The sequence goes on along the minus strand of JAVCKT010002930.1, from coordinate 28,301 downwards.
GTATATAATAAATAATGTTTCTTACTTAGTAGGAAGAGACTGACATATTCGGAGATTTTTTTCCAATATTCTTTGAAATCTTTTATCTTAATGGACAACATCCACCCATTAATAGCATAGAATGATTTCCAAATCGCTGCTTCTCATTGTCCTTGGAAGATTGCTGCTTGTGATATTCCATATTAAAAATTCCTTTTTTATTCTTATTTCTTCTGTGGGCTGATTCAGTACCTTACAGATTTCTACTGACAGCTCTTCAGTTAAAAACTTTAAAACTTGGAGCCCCCCGCCCCCCTTTTAATAAAACAAAAACAAAAAAAAACATATGCAGCAGTGAGTATTAGTCTTGCCATTTAGACACTCAATTGACTTGTTTCAGAAAAGCTGTTTTCCACAGAGACGTTAGCAATGCTGTTCAGAGGCTCGGCACTTTTACTCCTGGCGAGTGTGACTCACTGCTCTCTTCCACCCGCCATCTAAAACCTCTGGTAACTTTTCCTTTATATGGTATTTCATGAAGCCATGCAGCTATCTTAATATAATCTAAGTACATATCTGCTTTAGTTACAGGTGACTGTGTGGGGGACAGAGGATTCTTACCAGAGGTGCACCTCTGCCCTGCAGTTTTGTGTTTGTGAAGTCCTGTGAGGGATTACATTGCAGACATGAATAGGGCTAAGCTTCTAAATCAGATAAAATTCACACCCAGATTTCTCCAAAGCTCATGTGTCTTTATCAGGATTCTGCTTCAGGGCTACTTCCAATTACAAGCAGCTCACTCGCTGGGAAAACAGTTAGCCTCTATAGGATTTATTTGTTTTAAGATGAACGATAACCAGAGAGAGATTAAACCTGTGGAGGATTTGGAAACATAGGTAAGACTATCAGGCTGCCTATAATTGAGGTGGCAAATATCCACCATCAGACTGTAAGTCACGGGAAAAGAAATAGTTGTTCAATACCTTTTAAAGAAGAATTTGGGAGTTAATTTATAAGTAGGAATTAAAGAAGAACCAAAATGAATGAGCAGAAATAAAGAAAAAATATTTTTTTTTTTTTAAAAAAAGGAAGTCTCATCTTATATAGAGCTGTTGACCTAGAGGATTTTTCTTGTGAAAATGTTTGTACAGTCACTCTTCAGCTGCTAGCTGCAGAGGAGGGAGCGTGGAGTCACAGGGATGTTTTAATGTTACCTGCTGTGGATCTCGTAAATTGTCTCTTGCCAGCACAGATCTTGGAATTGTGAATTTGTCCAGAGAAAAACAGTTTTATAAGAAAGAGGCTCTTACATTTATTGTGACTGCACAGACCACAAAACAAATGACTGTAGTTATTAAGAAGCATTTCTGGGAACTGCATAACTAGTATTGGACTGTGTGTGAGCACATGGGAAAGAGAGAAAAGGAGGGAGGGAGAGAAGGAAAGAGAGCAGTGCAGAAATATATACAGAAAACACCCTGAAAAATATTTTCTTTCGTTTACAACAAAGATTCTAGTTCTTTGTTTTGTGCACACAGAAATAGCAGACTAATTATATTAAGCAATATTTTAGTCCTTAAGGTTTGTTTGCATCTTTTCCCAGTTTCACATCATTAGGGCTGGAGGTGGCTCATTTGTGCTGGTTTAAATCCAGCTCCTTGATATCACTTGGTGCAGATGTGTGCTGGGATTAATAGAAGCAGAATCCAGTCCGTTGCTGAACTGCAGTGATGGAGGTTCTTAATAAAGCCTTAAAGCTAGGCAGATGCTTCCAAATCCAAGAATTTGGATACAGCTCTGCTATGTCATGTGCTCGGTGTGGCTGGAGAAGTGAATTAAATCTCCGTCTTCAAAAGTGTTTAGGCTGCTGAATGCTTTTGAGGATTTGATGCTTATTCATTCTAGGGTTTCTGTTCTGCATTTGTAAATAGGAGATTGCAGCCTTACCACGTTATGTGCTGTTAGGAAGCTGCTTTTAAGGTTGGGAGGTACTTAATCGCTGTGGTTAGCAGAGTCCTCACGAAACACTGAATCCACATAGGCTGAAAACTTTGGAAAGACAGTTTGGAAGAAGAGCTTATGTGCAGAGATGCGGTTGAAAAAACAAACTAGCAAAAGTGCAGTGATTATCTGAAGGCTGCCTGTGTCTTTTTAAAGGATTGGGCAATCCCGGTTAGTGAGAAGCGGGGTGGATCAGCACAGACACCAGATTTTTGGGGCCAGCTGCCCTTCCCTTCCTTCCTAGCCTTGCCATGACTAATGTATATCCCCCGGCTGGGACTCTGGTGTTTGGCTTCTTTTTATTTATGTTTTATGCCTATTGCAAAAGATGCCTGATGGAAAAATTAGGCCTCTCTCTCTGGAAAAAAAAAGGAGCTAGGGAGTTTTTCACAAAGCTTTCCAGATTAACACTGCAGCCTATGTGGCAGTGACAGTATCCTGAATTGCACTTGGGTTTTGTGTCCTGTTTATGAAAGGAAACCAAAGACTGCAGACTTGTTTGGAGAAGTCTCTGGAGGAGAGAGAATTATCTTGCAGGGCTAATGGGAGGGGAGGGATGGTGTTTTTGTGGACTGGACAAACAAAGTACCATGAATTTCCTGTCGCGAAGCCAACAGCAAGTGTCCTGGTGACTGCCTCTCTGCCAGACGAGAAAGAATTCCACTTGTATCAGGCTTTTAATAAATTCAAAACATGTTCTTTGGAGACTGGTGACACACAGGCTGATCTGATGTAAGGAAATAGGAAATGTGTAGCTGCAAAAGCTATCAGGAATATGAAGGGCAGGTGCAGTATGTGCCATTACTGGTAGATTTTTTTTTATGGTTAATTTAAAATTGACATGTCCTTGGGTCGTGAGTTACTGAGCAGTCTGAAGGAGCTCTGTGTGCTAAATAAGAAAATTGTTAGCAGGTCTCGTTAGCCAGGAAGCACGCAGGCAAACAGGAAGCTTTAGCTATTGTTGTTGTACAAATGCCCTTTACAAAATATTAGCAAAAGAAACTTAATGTGTTTTCCATGAGAACCGGAGCTCTTCATAGTGTCTAACTGTATCTGCCCAGCGAAGAAAACCTGCATTGTCCCTTTGCAGCCGCCCTGCCACACAGCGAGCCGCTGCACTGCAGAGCCTTGCATTCCCATCGACAAATATTTACCACTCAGATTTTTCTTAAAAAGGTGTTTGGGCTCTTAATTAGCCATGACAGCATCTAGCCCGGAGTTTTGCATTGTGCTCGTTTGCTGCTCGGAGAGCAAGGCAGGCAGGTCAGGGTAGCGAGGGAGCGGGGCCGCCGCAGCCCTGGATGGATTACTGGCACCTTGCCACCGAGACAGCGAACTCTGCGCCAACCATGAAGTCATTTTGAACTCAGGGAGTCTCGCTAATCCAAGGCAATGTGTCTTCATTTGACAAAGTAAAGTCTGTTTGATAAGCAACCCGCATTGCAAGAGCTCTTTAAGGGAGGGTGCTTGTAAGTTTAGATTGTGAGCGAGAAATGTGGCGGTATGAAAGGAATTGTCTTGTTTTCGGGTGCTTTCACCTCAAGCCCCAAGGCTGGCTTGGCGCTGTCCTTCCCTGCAGTTCGGGCTGTGCACTGGCTTGATGTGAAATTTGAGAAACATATGTAGTTTTCTATTTCAGGAAAATGATCTCAGGGATTGAATGTGTGTTTTGTTGGCTGCTAAGCTCTGATCTTGCCTAGTGTGGTAGTTTGAGAGAGAGAGTGTGTGTGTGTGTGGCTCTGTGTGATGGGTAAGACAATCTCCAGCCCTGAAAAACAGAAAATAGAATCAGGTTTCATATATTCCCTGTCATTAAAAGATCTTTTTTCTTCATCCTTAAAAGACAGCATCCTATATCCTAAGAAGCCTTTTAAAGAAATGTGTTATTACATTTGAGAAAATGGTTCTATCTTTCATTTCTCCTTAATAGCCATTAACATTTGCCAGAGTTGATGGCTGATAGACAGGTAGGGTCTTCCATCAAGGCAAGGGAGCTGCACTGAAACAACTGCTCGTTGTTGATCCTGTGCAGATGCAATATATATCTGAGCACTGTAATTACTAGTTTCTCTAAGGTCAGATAATAATCTTCCCTTAATAAAGTTTGTAAAGAGATGAGGCTTTTGGATCTGGTTTGCTGATTCGCCAACTACGTCTAGCACTGGATAACAGCAGCTATGTGACACAGAGGGTTTCGTAGGGAGCTTGTGGTGTTGTGGCCTTAAGTTCTGAGGAAAGACAAGGCAGAAAGTGCAGAGGGATTTGCCATATTTATTTTTTAAATCTTTTTACAGTTATCGTGGTTCTCCTCAGGTTCTCCTCCTGAACACTCCTGAGTGTTCAGGGCTTATGTTTCTTTAGCACAAGTTTCTGAGAACACTATCAGGGATCACACTCTTATGGTATAAACAACCTGTCATCTTCATTAGCCGTGGTTTAGGTGAAGTATTGTGGAAAGGCCCATAAAACCCTTGTCCTTTGTGCAGTTGGGTCCCTTTCTTTAGTTAGAACAGTGTTATGTTGCATATATTTGAACCAGGTAAGAAAACAGATGTATTTATGAACTCCTGAGTCATTTAGCCTTTGTGTATATACATAAAGCATATATTCTCTCAATAAATTCTAAAAAAGAAAGACCTCCAAAACTGAAAACAGTAACATTCCAGGGGAGTTTGCATCCAGTGAAGGCAAAGCAAGCCACGTAGCGCGAAGTCTGCACAATGTATATGTGCATTAAGCACATACAGTGCTTAAAGTATTATAGCTTACTTAAACTTACCAGTCCACAAAGAACTTCAGAAACAAACCAACTGTCCCCCTCCTCCAAACCCCCAAAGCTTTACCCTTCTGCAGTGCCCTATAATTGGAAGAATCTTAATGAATTCAGCCTTAAAATGTCCTTCTTAAGTAGAAGGTGGCATTATTATCCTACAGTGAATTAACCATGTAATTTGAAGGATTATTCTTTGAAATCTCTAAGGATTTTCTTCAGTGTTTCGTTGGGTGTCCAGCTTTCTGTCCATTTTATAGGAAAAAATAGATTTTTTTTTTTTTTTTAGGCATTTTTGCAGATCAGCCTGTAAATCACTTGTCCTGGGCCAATCTTTCCACAGGCTTCCCAACAAATGCTTTTTACCCCTCGAGTGTTCCTCCCATCCCTTTCTCTGTAGCGCACGGTTGTAACAGCAGCCTTGGCCTAGGAGGCAGTTTGCTTGTACATCTTTGCTTTATTTTCCTTGGCCATCTATCTAAATCCGATTAATGTTAGCAACTTTCACTGGAAATTCTGCTCGTGCTTTTGGATGACACCAGTAGAGTCAGCGTGATTTACATTATCTCTTTAAAGCAGTATTAGCTCACATACTTTTTCTCTGTTTCTTTATTTGCGCTATCCAGAGAGGAGCCTTTTAGCTGCATAGTGTAAATAACCCGACAACTCAGACTTCAAAGGAAAATCACTCTTTGTCCACAGCAGCAATACCCATTTTGCCAGCTATGTAACCTTTAAAATAGTGCACTGTTATGCTTGACCTGTCATCTGCTTGTAAAACTCATCCTAGATCAATAGTGCAGGTCCTTCAAAGAAAGCAGCATCTTCTCCATGTGCTCTGTCAATCCCTCATCATGGTAGATCATCTGCCACTTTAAGTTAAATCTGGTTATTGATTAATTATAAGTGCCTGGCTACGCCTTCTACTCGCATTAAGCTCGTGAACACTTCTACTGTTGCTTGCAAATTGATGTTCCCAGTTAGCGAGACCAGTATTATATAAATATATAATGCGTTATATGAAATCTCCAAGGATTTATTTTTCCCTTCCTCCTGTTATTTATTCTAGTGCTGTTCCATTAAGCTGCTCACTAGGTGAAAGGCTGTAATTTAGTCTTCTGGGATGACATGCGATTTATGGAATCAAAGACATTCAAAGAAGGGTTGTTTGTTTATTCATTTATTTTTTACTGCCTTCTTTAATTAAATTGCAGTGGTAAAATTCTGACAATGACTTCAGAAAATCAGGTGAAGCAATGATGGCAGCAGTGTGACACAGCAAGATCTCGGATCTGGTTTCTTGAAAGGAAAATACTTGCATGGTGACTTAAGTCACGGCTATCAGTGCCAGATCCTGTATGGGCAGGACACTTAATTTTCTTCTGGATAGTTGAAATTTAAAGTGAGGAAGTGAAGATCTTCATTACATCTTTAAGCACTTTCTGGTTTCAGATAATATTCAGTTTTTTAAATTATATATATGTCCATCTATATCTTTATAATGTGAATGCTTTGATTTTTGGCTCAATGATGTTCAGTTTCACTTCCTGTGGGTTAAAGTCTTGCGTTTGCCCACTTCATCTCGGCTCAGGCTCAGGCACCCTGTCTCAGATGGAGCAGCCTGGGCTGGGCACTGCAGTGCTGTGGGATCCGTTTGTTGCATCCTCTGTGTTTCACCTTCCACTGTCCTGAGTGGAGGGCTTGGAAACAACCGGCGGTTCTTAGAGTCCAGCCTTGGGTTACCCGCGGAGCTGCAGGCAGCTTGGAATCCTGGAGCAGTTGTTCAGTCCTGTGTAATATCCCTGCAACAGGAATTTTTGTCAAACAGAGCCATTTGGGGACCTTAGTTGATCAGGGAAGGTCCTGACCTAGGGGAGAGATGCAAGGGATTTAAAAAGAAAATCGGGGCTATGGATGAGTAGGCCTGTGTTACTACGATGAAGGAAATAACAACTTCAACTTCCATTTGCTGAAGTTTGAAAGCCTTAGAATACTGTCCTCCCTTCCTGCCTCACGAGCTCTTTCTTTGTCAGGAAAAGCCTGGGTCAGCACCATAAGGTATTTTTATATTTAGTGGAAAGCAAAGAGAAAGGAAGAGCAGAGTCTACCACAGAATACACAGAGAGCTCTTTTCCCATGATTTCCATCTTCTGAGATTCCTTCCATGAACCTGTACTCACAAGCTTTTGATGCTGGTCTATCCTTGTATTTAATGTACCTAAAAAAGGATCTTTTGAGAAAGCACAACGTTAAGAAAATATTGTACTTTCGAGAAACAAATACAGTGCACTTCCTGTCTTAATGGAAAAAGTAGGTGTGATGTTGTCCACAACTCCTTGAATACAGTATTTGTATGAGAAGTTAATGCTGCAGTACCGGTTGCCTCTCTACATGAGGAAGGTTTGTTTAATAGTGTGATACCCTGTTCACACCTCTTCCTCATTTGTCCCATCCCTGGCTGTTTCGGCCCTCTCTGCTTCCTTCCTCTAAGCACTATGGACCCAAGATGTGCAGTCTAGATAGGAAACAGAGCAGTTGCTGTGGTCCTCATAGTGAACAGTGTTTTTCCTGTACCATATTGAGTAACATCAGTCCACAATACATAAAATTTATATGAGTATCTCAAAAAACAATTAGAGGCCTTTAGCGTTCAGTGTTCCTTGTGCTGCTACTCCAGTATCAGCAGCTATGAATATAACTGGAGAGCTCCTTGGAGGGGTGCTTTTATGTTCCAGCCTGCCATATTTTGCTTTATTTACTCTGTCCTGGATCAGCTCTTCCTTTTGCATGCACACAGTTCATAAACTGATGTCAAAATGCAATGTGGTGCCTGAAGTTTACTGCTGTCAGCTCCATGGATGCTCCAGGGAGATTTCTAATTGATGCAAAAGAGTGACCACTTGTCCTGTGATTCCTGGATCTGAATGCAGTGCCCTATGGTTTTTGTAATAGGAGAAATGACCAAATTCAAGTCTTTGTAGTGGTCGAAAGAAGCAAGGACAAAAGAAGAGATCATTTCTAATTCGATGAGCCATTTCTGTCAGAAAAAAAAGCCATGCTTTTCTTTCACACTATAAAGAGAATAAACGATGAAGGAAAAATGTTTACTTTTTTTTATTATAACATTTTTATGTAACAAAATAAGAATATATTTAAAGGATTAAAAGGATTAAGAAATAGTACATTCATGTTCACATAATTGTACTACTGCACATGATCTGAACCAATATGTTTTCAGCAATTTGTACACAAAAACTACATGCATTAAAAAGAGAAAAAATAGTTGATATCCTTAGAGGTGATTCTTATTTTATGTGCTCAAGAGTTACTCTATGACTCTGCACTGAACAAAATAAGTGTAAGTGCAGGGAAAAGCAGGAAAGTGAATATTCCCTTACTACATAAACTCAGGATATGAAGATACGAACTGCAAAGCTTTTAAAAATTAGATTAAAGAACCATCTGCAGCTAGATTGTATAGAAAGTCCTTATAATTGCTGGAGAAATATAAGAGAATTTGGAACTAAATTACATTAACTACATTCCAGATGTAGCAAACAAAAGTAGCACAATTCAGTTTCGCTTTGCCGGGACTAAAGTTAAATACTAAATGTGCCACTTACAGTTAGTTTACCATGAAGATCTGCTCTTAGCATTCAGCTTTCTGCTTTTTGTAGACCCTTGCTAGGTGATCAAGTAGCAATTTATTTATTTTTTCACACTGCTGTTTGTCCCCTTCCTGTTTCCTGAACTTAATTATATAGACACAAGAATTAAACAGATGTGCTTCTTTTCACTTTCACCATAATATGCAGTCCTAGAGTTAATGATGTCAAGAGTTTTGCTCTTAACTTCATTTAAAGCAGGAGGAGGCTCAAGATTACTCATGGTAAAATAAATCTCAGTTTGTTAAACCTGCCCACCCAGGTCCGCTTCATGAAAAACAAACTTTTGCTCCCCTTAGGACTGCAGGGAGGGAAAGATCAGATCCCTGTTCAAACAGTCAAAGAGTTGCACAAAACCCAGTGGTCAATCATTTCTAATCCATCCATTTCTGATCACTGTTAGTGGCCACCTGCAATTGCCCTCAACAGACTTGTGGTACTGATTGCAGTAGTCACCACAGAGGCCCTACATAGGGGTACACATACATAATATTCATACACAATTGTACCTCTAAGAACAGAATAGGAATGATTGAGTAATGACTCCAGGGAGTATCTCCCAAAATCTTCCTGGAGATGATGCAAAACCAGATCCTTCTTCCAAAGCCAAACTGTTTTGGCATGCTCCCAACCAGTTAATGTGCATTTTACATTTGTAAACTGTTCTTGTCTACTGTCACATCTGCAATTGCTGGGTTTTGCAGCAACCAGCCTGCATTTTCATCTGCCACATCAGCCTGGCCATAAACAAAATAAAGGGCTGAGGAGTAAAGGGATGTGTAGGTACTGACACAAACAAAGGCTTGTCAGAACAAGGATAGCAACACTAACGTGCTGTTATGATGTTGCAACAGCAAAATATATTGGGAACCGAGCACTTAATCACTGATATTCAAATAAGTAACTTCACTGCAATCATAGAAATCACTTCCTAAAACAACGATCAAAGAATCGGATCTCCTGGGCCATCTTTCAAAGCCTTGCTTAAAATGTTTGTTAGTACACTCTATTACTTTTATATCTCTCTACTTAACACTGGGAGATGTACATTAAATCACCTTGTAGCTATAAGCCAATTGATACTTTTTGTATTCTGCTTATTCTGAATACAATCACATATTATTAAAATGGGGAGGGAGAGAAAATTGAAGTAAAAGCTCCTTAAACACAGGGACTGTATTCTAGACTTTAGACTAGACTCCTTTAGAAGATACTCATTTTTAATTTGATTCACATGAAGGTGGATAAAAATTAATGGGGATGTATTTTTTGAGATCAGCACTACACATAGAGTCCAGTATTTTTCACCACACTAAGTGCATTGGGAGCTGCAATTAATGCATCCTGGATGGATGCTTAATATGTATGGATGCATTAAGCATGGATGCTTACTATGCATGTCCCTGTGAATATTAGTATTTATTATTATTACTATCACAATCTTCATAAAAGTAACACCCTTTAATATAAAAATTCTTTTATCTTAATAACCTTCAAGATCATTGCTT
>JAVCKT010002929.1:0-10092 GCA_032273925.1 Rhynchotus rufescens | reverse complement strand
CCAAAACACTTGGATTGTCAGCAATTGGTGGTCCAGGAAACGGAATGTTTGGATACCTTCAGTGACAGCAGCTGTGGCACCAAGCCTCCTCCTACCGTGTCATGACAGATCACGATTGCTTATGTGATTGAATGTTTCCTTACATTGTATGTACAATATATACAAGGATTGTGCTTTAGTCTAAATAACTACTGTTTAATTAATCTTACAGATTCTTTCTTGTGTCTTTCTATAACTTGCCTCTTGGTTCTCATTGTTAGTTTTTATGAAGATTTTTGAGAGAATTAAATGTAAAATGTGCCTGAGTGCTGGGAAGGTAGTGTTGGCCATACTTAAATATTTCTTGACTTTGAACTAAATTAAGAAAGTTTCAATCTTTCCTCCTTCCCCTTTTTCTGTGTGTGTTAAGCTACTGTGTCTAGCTGGATCGAAGGAGTTCTTAAATATATCAAAGGGGAGCTCCCAACTTCTTGAAGCTGGAAATTCAAACTAAACTTGTCATACGAATCTTTGACTGTCAAAACGTGGAGTTAGCAGACAAAAATTGATCTCTTATTGAATAAAAACACGGAACTTTCCCTTGCATCTTATGATACATAATGAATTTTAATTTGTTTCTAGGTGTGGTGAAGAGAACTTGTGCCATGGATGGCTTCATCCTTTAAATTGGTCCCAAATGTGCAGTGCATGTGTCTGAGAGATTGTGTAATGCTTGTTCTAGCTCAACTTCAAACATGTTTTCCATGGTAGCTATTTCCTTTTAGCTGTGATTTGCTTTGAGTTGTTCAAGTTGTTATATGAATTGCACAGGAAAACTTTCAATATCTGCATAACCCAAATAATTTAGGAGTATGTGGTATGTATTGTCAGTTTTACTGCATAACCATGGATAAACTGCTTTAAATGAAAATCCACGCTGAAATGAATGACTTGTTTGTTCCTATAAGGACTTCCTCTATAATCTGCTAACTTTGCTGCTTTTACTTTCTTTTTTAGTTCAAGCTATTCTTCAGCTGCTTTGGATTTTGAGACTGAACACAAATTGGATCCAGTATTTGATTCACCACGAATGTCACGGCGTAGTTTACGGTTAGCTGCTGCGGGCTTCAGTAAATCGGATGATGCCCGAAATGATACCCTGCATGATGGCTCTTATGCTGGAAACCTCTCTCTCAGAGAACAGTCTTCTAAGTAAGCAATTATTTTCATGAAGATGAGCTGATTTATTGGTTGGAGTCTTGAGTTTACACTTACGTGAAACATGACTGAGGTTTTATGTTTGAATGTAGTAATACAGTAAGGGATTAATTGTTTCACTCTTAGTGTTTAATGTCATATCTTGAAAATTACTGTATTGAGGGTATGCAGTTGACAATAAAATCTTTGTGTAAGTAGAAATTTATAAGAGTGAGCATTTTCTTGACCTGACTTTCAGTGCTGAAGTACCTTGATGGTTCTATCACTTATTTAATGAGAAATAGAAATTTGTATCTCTAGTGCTTTATCTTTTTTGTATTTACTTTCTGTTTCCTAGGATGGCGAAACAGCGTAAAAGTATGAATAAACAATCTGGCTCTGTGAGACATACACCAAGGAGAAATCTTTCCAGCTCTTCTATTTTTAGCCAAAGCAGTTTCAATAGCCATGCAAGTGACGCATCGATGGTGTCCACTGTATTGGATGAATCTCTGATTCGAGAGCAGACTGAAGTTGATCATTTCTGGGGTGAGTAATGAGCTTTCTTGCTTATTTCAAATGGTGTAAAAACCGGATGGCACATGGAGGGTGTATGCTCATGTCTTCCTTTACACACTTATTTCTTCGTCATTTACCCAAACACACTTATTTACACCCTGTTGTAGACATTTGCTTGCTGAAGTGTCTGCTGAAAACTCACTGTCTGGTACTTAAACTCCTGTTCTTGATTTTGGTGGCACTGTAAACATCAAGTCACGTTTTACAGTCAAATTGATATGCCAAACAGAAATGTAGACACAGCATGGACTTAGTTCTTACCATTGCATTTCATCTGATCCTTCTTATCATTGTCTGCAAAATGTACATAATGTACAATATTGAAAGAACAGTAAACAGGGAGTTGGTACTTTTCCTCAGGGTTGTTCAAGGAAACTCTATCTTGTTTTTTTATAAGCCAGTGTGTTCAGCCTTGATATATCCTAATAGTTCCAAATTAGTAGCCTCTTAAAGTTTCCTAGAAGGTGTGTGTGATTGTGAGTTTGGAGGCTTTACTGGAACCACCTTTTCTGTTTTCTTTTAGCAAATAGAAGCTGTGGGAATTGTCCCCATTAAAAACTGGTTGGGAGGAGATAATGACTTCTATTCCCTGATTTGGACTTCTCATTTCTAGTTAGTACATCTCATGTTAGTGTCAGGGGAGGTCATAAGAATTTTTCCATCTCAGTAGATGGATGCTAAACTTCAGAACACTCAGGTTTTAGAAAATGATTTTAAAAGACAGTAGTAACAAAGTGGTTACTGAACAACAGAGATGGTACTAGCTGGTAATTAGCTGCTGTAAAGTCACATGGGAGCTGGCTGTGCTGTTTGTTTTTTCTCCTGCAACTTATTCTATAGAAAACTTCATTAACCGTTGACCTGCTACACTGGTGTCTGTTTATATGTATCTAGGGAAGGGGTGGACTGCAAAATTAAACTGTTAAAGTTGCTTTATAATGAGTATTTTCTTTACAATCTTAAATAGCTGGTTTCTTAACTCAGTGTCAGATGTCATAGTTGAGTATGGGATTTCATTATATTTGGGAGCAAACATTTTTCTTTTTTTTTTCCTTTTTAAGGTCTTGATGATGACACTGACCCTAAAGGTAACTACACAGTCCTCTTGTTTTCACGAGTATTCTATTTACTGTGACTAGCAACATAGTTTGTCACTGAATGTCCTGCTCTTGGTTTGCTAGGTAGTGAAACGACCCTGATGCAGGGGAATGGTGAGGTAGCGCCAGCAGAAATGCAGACTGCAGTGATCAATGGCTACACTTGCAGTGACTGCAGCATGCTTTCTGAGCGGAAGGAGGTTCTTACAGCCTACTCTGCTTCACACATGCCATCTTCCAGAATTTACTCCAGGGATAGAAGCCAGAAACATGCATCTAGTAAGTATTCTTCTCTGCTCTTTTATATGGGTGTCAGAATGGATACATTGTAATTGATGCAGCTTTTGAAATAGTGTTAAGCATTTTTTCCATCCTCTTAAATTTATCAATAACTGAATTATCAAGATCATCTTATTGTGAAATAACTTTTCCTCAAACCAATAGAGACTTTGATGTCGTCAGCTTCTGATACACAGCTATCTATGTTTCTTTTCATGATGTTGTAGGAATTAAGGAATAGCAGAATTGGTTCCATAATATCTTCACAGGTTCAGAATGATGTGGAACACTATGTACTGTTCCAGACGGTACAGACTGTGGGGGTCTCTTAATCTGGTATTGAAACAGTGTGTCTGTCCACCAGGTTTTTGGCCAGCATTTTTTCGTAGAAATTTGCTTTATACAGTCTGATTCTTTTCCTTAAATGATTGGAACTTTCTGGATTGAGCAGAACTGTTACTTTGCAGTGTTACTTTTATCTCAGAAATAAGGATACTTCCTTACCTCTGATGTGTGTTGGTGTTATTTTGAGGGGAGAATGGGGGGGAGTGTTAGGGTAGTTAAACTTCAGCATATTAGAGGTGAACTGTGGAGATTTCTTTCCGTTGGAGACTGCGCTTCTAAAGCTTGAAAATTAATGAATCTGCCTTAAATAAGTTTCTGCCTTTCCAAGGCCATCTTATTTCTCTGGATAATTGCCTCAGTATCTTGGCTGTATCAGCTTACTTCTTGGAATTTCCTGATTATTGGTAGTCTTTAGGGATAAACATGAAGGTGTGTGGTGTTTATCTTGATTTTTTTTTTCTTTTTTTTCCTCCCCTCCTCCCTGTTAACGGCAGTCTTTAATTAGAGTGCAAATAGTTCAGGGAGACTTCCAGTTGCAAGAATGTATTTGTTTGAACTGGAAGGCATGGCTTTCAAGGCTTTGAGGCATTTATTTCTCTTTATCTACACTACATTTTTTTTTCTGCTGTATTGACATAATGAGAGTTTCAAGAGGTACATTTTCAGTGCTGCAAAATGCTTTGTATTTGCATAGGAAATTCTTGCAAGTGAACCCTTCCTTCTACATGGCTTTTGAACTTTAATCCAGCAGCCTGGTTAAATTTGTGGGAGGGAAGGACACAGTCACAGCAAGTTCTGGAATGTGACCGGTTCCATGAGTGCAGCACTGTGCAGAACTGTGACTTTCTTCCTGCTGAATGCTCTCTAAAGGAAAAGATGTAATAGAAAATAGCTCTTATAACTCTTAGGGCAGGCTACTGCAGTAACTTCTTTCTTCTAGTTTAAACATGAGAACAAAGTGAAAAGGTCCCTCTCTTAAGCCTGAAACAGGAGTGCAGTTTTTGTCTCTTATTTCCTTTGAGCTGTGAACCATGAAGTCAATAGAAACAGCTCAAATAATTGAGAAGTCCCGAGTTCTGTAAGAAGTGATTCATTGCTATTAAGGGTTCTTAATCTTCACGAAAGAAAAAACCTTCTCACTAAGACATTCTTGCTGAAGCCATCTTTCTGTTTTGAAGGCATTTTATTCAGCGTGTAGCTCTTGCAAAAGCTTTTGCTTTAATATCTAATGCATCCAGACTTTTTCTGTCATGCTTGTTTAAGCTTCCTAGTCCTGACTAAACAAAAGCTTTGGATTCTTCAGCCTCGCTTTTCTGATAGCTAATTGTCACAGGAGATAGAAGTACAACTTTGTGTAGGCGAGTAATTCATGTTCACCTGCTTTTTTTCCTTTAATAGGAGGCACCTATTTCTACATGAGTAAGATTCTGCGATTGGTCAAACATACTGCAGCATCTTTCGCATCACTCTTAGTGCATCTATTTCAAATGGTTCTGCTGAGGCTGGGTTATGAACATAAAGGTACCTCTTCAGTTGTCGAGCTTGGTCTTCACTGGATTTATCTTTGCATAGCTCTTTTCTTACTGACTTCAGTGAACCTTTTGTGCGCCTCTGTGCATCTTTTTTATAGTCGTTCTACTGGCTATTTTCTTTTCCCTTTTTTCTCTTCTCTCTTTCAATTGTGCTAACCTTTCCACGCTTTCCCTCTCTTCCCTCTTTCCTCCTCCACATATTCTCTCTCTACAGAGAGAACATGGATTGCCATGTGGATTTTCTCTAGGAAATACCAGAAGGTAATGTTTCAGTTGAGAATCTTAAGTTGATTTCTAAAAACTGGTTTGTGTAACGCTGTCAAATCTTAGTTTTTCAGTGTCCTCGAAGTGGACTTCTCATTACCTTTATGCCCATTGTGTATGTAAAGCTTTACTTAGACTTACCTTGAAAAGTAAAGCTGAAGTCATCCCTGTGCTTAGGTACACTTCCTTACTTGAAAAATTTTGATTTTTCTTTGATATTTGCTCTTGCCTTCTGTCTACAACAGCTTAACTGTTCTGGTCAAGCATATGGAGCTTGTGTGTGTAAACTTTTTCTATGTCTCTTCTTGTTCTGTTTGCCTTGATATCTTAGAACTTCTTGATGCTTTCTGGTCTAAGAAGCAACACAGGGAGGTGAAGCCTGGCCCTACAATGAGAATAGATGTTTAGGATTTGATGGTTTTATTTATTTATTCTTTTTTTTACTGAAGTTTTGTTTTTAGTTAGCTACTTATTTAAAGCATTTAAAGAGATTTTAAAGTGAATATATTTTATCTACACATCTTCACATAATGAGCACTTTATTTCTGTTTTGAATTCAAGATTAATTTTCCGATTATCCATAGGAATGGGCCTTACACTTGAATAATTTTTCTCTTGCCTTTCAGGCAAGATCTTATCAAAATTTCCATCCACTTTGATTTTGGAATTTTTCCAAAATTTCCAGTCCAAAGATGGTGTGGACTAGTGTAAAATTTAGACTATGATAAACCAGAATAATTAAATAATGGTCTCTTTTTAGGCATGTAAGAGCCAAGTATTACATGCAAAGCTTTGGCATTTCTGCAAAACCAGAAAATTGAACTCGAAGTTGTTATTGGAGGGTGGAGAGCAGAAGGATTCTGAGCTGTAAGGTTCTGTCATCCTTAAATAAGAAAGTGTGATTGGACAGAAGAGGCTTCTTTTACAACCATCTTTACACACTTGCGTTTCACTTAAATGTTCTTCAACTAGATTGAGAACTAAACCAGCAGTTAAATCTGAAAGGTTTTGAATTTGAGAGAAATGTGCGTGTGTGTGTATATATATGTGTTTGTATATATATGTATATTTTAATGTGTTGCAGCTCACTCGGATTACTGTGGAAGCATGAATGTAAAGGAGTTTTTTAGAGACAATAGCCGTCTTGGTGTAAATGAGGAATCAATATGTAAGTAGAGCAATTGCTGTTGTCTGTTAATTTGGCTGGACTCTTGGATGTTGCAGTATTCCCAGGGTAATGTCAGATGCTCCATGAGTCTATGGAAGCTATAAAGTACCCTCTTGTTCCCTAACTTTAGATGTAGGAGGGGAAAAAAAAAAAGACAGTTACCTGATATATTGTAGTTTTCCTAGATGAATATTGTTCTATTTAAATTTGCATAATGGTTCTTGGTTTGATAAGTGATGATATGAAATGGACCTATTCAAGTTGATCTTGTAACACTTTTTGTTTGATATTGGCTTCGTCACATTAATTGACTGTTACCACAACCAACAGGTGATGACTGTAAGGGGAAGAAACATCTTGAAATACACGCCACAGACCACATGCAATCCTCATGGGCTAAAAGGGTAGCAAGGACCATTTGGCACACCTTTTCTTATGCAGGTTGACTTGGATCTTTTTTCATTTGCTTTTATTTTACTTCACAGTCTCACTTATATTAACAATTTGTGTTAGTTTGCATTTTTTTTCTTAACTACATCTGTCAAAGTAGATTAAACTGAAATATCTAGAAAAATACTTTTACATACTATTTTTTTTTTCCTCTTTGACTCTTGCAGTGATACTAGCTTTATACAAGCTTGGTAGGTAGTGAGACTGCTTATCTATTAGTAAGTGTGTTAATAGACATTTGTGTTGGGAAGAACAAGTCAAATTGTAGAATATAATTCAGATCTCTTAGTTCGTTGCACTTCAGGAAAGTCTGTACCCTTTATGGTGGGGGAAAAACTGACTTTAAATGAAAGCAAGGTATGAAGGTATTGATATACAGGTTATCTTAATAAAGGGTTTTTAATACTTTATTTCTGTTTTAGTGATAGTCAATTTTTACAGGCATCTTATGTAGTGATAGACTCTTCCCTGTGAGATCATCCTTCCCTAGCTTGAATGACAGAGACATCAAGAATCTGTTGAATGCTCTTTATTCAGCAAAAGAAAATGCTTTGAATCACTTCAGTCACCTAAGTGCTTTGCAAAATATTGGGTTGGTATGTCTGTAATCCCTCAGATTAACCGAGATATCTCTGCTAATCTAAAAATGTAGGATTACTTTCTAGGCATATGCTACTTAGTGTAGAACAAAGTCTAATCTAGTCTGATGTAGTCTAGAATTCAGTAACTGTTGGCTTCAGTGGGCTTTAAATTATAGCGTTTTTAGGAGTCTCAGAACTGGCATACTGTAGTTCCTTGGAATATTCACTTCTCATTAAAAGTTATTTTGCTGCTTGTAACATTTTCTATAGGTGGCAGTGTTTGGTGTTACTTATTAGTATTTCTTACTGATGTAGTTCCTTGATTAGGGTTTGAAACTTTAATAGCACCTCTCTCTCTCTCTCTCTCTCTCTCTCCCCCTTATCACATGAATCCATATACCAAAAATTGGTGTGTAACCAAAAGCAAATAAAATGCGTTTTAATTAATATACTTTAAATATTTTTATTGTATTTTTAAAATATTATTTCTTATAAATAGTATGCATACCTAGCAATGTAATTCTACAAAATGTACATCTTCTGGATGTGGAAAACTGGCATTCTAACTGCACAAATGCTAATGTTTGTATCTATATCTATATATAGATATAGATATATAGATAGATATATGAGGATGCTTTGTCCAAATTTACTTGCTTATGCTTAATATATGTAAATAAACATTGAAGAATCAAGTTTATAGTTTACTGATGGATATGGTAACAGGTTTGTGCAGAACATGTAGTGATTGGGGCTTGAACCTCAGTTTTACTCTACGTGCTGCAAAAAATAAACATCATTTCCTTTGTATATTGTTACCACATACAATTAATTTGTCATAATCTAGGTTGCTTTATAGTTCACATGTTGCGAACAGTGGGAGCAACTGGATGGCTTGTGTCTCAGAAGGTGTTGTCTCTACTTTGGCTGCCCATTTTTTCCTCAGGTTACTATCCTGATCTGTGTGCTTGCATGTTGCTTGTGTCTTTTGACAAACTAGGAGTCTGCAATAAGTGGCTTACACTAATTCAGCTGTGCTCTTGATGTTGCTTTTAGTCTTTGAAATGCACATGCTAATACACTTCCTTTATTGACCGAAAGGTGCTTAATGTGGGGGCTTCTGTTCACAGGCATAAATGGGAAACTTGAGGAAATGAATATATGGATAGCCCAGAAAATGGGTCTCCAAGACCACTGGGATGTATTTGGTTTGGTAGTAATTTCCTATCAGGATATTCCTCTTAGCAAAAACTGGTGCTAATCTGTGCACTTAGTGAACTATATTGAAACCCTCAGTCAGAGGGCTTGGGCTCAAACATTGAGACAATTTCATGTGAGAGGATACTGTCGTAACAAATGACCATTTCATTTTTTTGCATGGCTGTTGTCTGTGTTGAGTAGCTGATGTTATAATGCTGTCATACTTGTGATACAAGTCTAGCTGTTAAGCTGCATGTGTTACCTGTACTCATCCATTTCTCTGCTGTGCAAAGCAGTCTCAGCCACAGTCGCATGTGCGTTTTCCTCTTTCCTCTGGCATGAGCTGCAGTGATTACATTTCATGTTACCCCTTTTTATCTCGTAGGGCGGGCAGCCTCTAGTGTGTTCAGGTGGCTCAGAAATGGATGGTATCAGCTTGTTACTCTGGTGTCTTTGCTCAGTACTTTTCTTGTTAGAAGGTATGTATCCTTTGCCAAAAAGCATTTTCTTTATGCAAATTCTTAACCCAGTTGTAAAAGAAAAAAAAATGACAAATGTGTTTTTATTTAATGTAAGCTTTCTCTCTCTATTTAGATGCCTTCCAAATATTTTCAAGCTGTTACTGTTTCTCATCCCACTGCTATTTTTACTAGGTAGGTGAATTGTTCAGCTGGTAGTGTGAGTTGATGTAGGCTTACTATTGTTGTGCCCAAGTAGCATTTTTGATTGAGTTTCAGATTACGGAGAAGACAAAGCACAAAAGGCTGAATTTCGGTAGTCAAACACCCCCTGCATCCCTTCCTTGAATTGCAGGGAGCTCAAAGTAGGCTGTGCATATACCATATAGTATATGGTATATATACTCAGAGTAGGCTCTGTATATATATGTATATATCAACTGTTGTCAATCTCCATAAAAATGGGGCGGTTAAGTCCCTTTAACAGCATATTCTAATTCATTCCGTTATTCTAAACAGTGATTTTAGTTTCTTGAAACACTGCTAAGCTTAGAGTGCTTAGCTGGCAATATTCCAGGCTAGCTGTCCCTTTTGAAATGCATAAGAATTTGGGCCACATCTGAAGAGCAATTTTATGTTTTCCATGCCATAAAGATCTTACAGCTTCTTTGTAGGAAAGCTGAAGCTTCTCATCAACTTGCAGTAAGGACTCAAAATTCTTTGTACTAGGAGAACAAGATGAGAAAAATTATCCAATCTAGAAAATAATATTTCTCACTAAGGTACTGCAAAAATAAGTGCAGTCTTTGTCAAGTGCTTGTTTCCATGGAAACAAAAAATTCTTCCAGTTTTTACTAGATAATGATGCAACATGATCTGTAGTAAATAGGATATAAAGCAAGATATTTTCTATTCAGATAAAAAGTTAAAAGTATTTAATGTCTGTTATTCTGTGAGCATGGC
>JAVCKT010002928.1:0-41542 GCA_032273925.1 Rhynchotus rufescens | reverse complement strand
CTTTCTCTCTTTCTTTCTTTCTTTCTTTCTTTCTTTCTTTCTTTCTTTCTTTCTTTCTTTCTTTCTTTCTTTCTTTCGATTAAGTTTTCAATTTTTTTTTTTTAGGCTTCTATAGTGAACTTTGTTTTTTAAACACATGTTGATATTTGTAAATGCACCACTCGCTGACTGGGATCATTAAAATCTAATGGTCTAAGGTCTGCTGAGGGTTCACAACTTTTTCAAATGCAGGCTGCAGTCCTAATGTGAAACTTTCCCCAGTACAAAACCTTTAACACCCCATTCACTGGGGCTTGATGCTGGTTGTTGAAATCATACACAAACCCAGAACTTCCCTTCACTTGGACCTCTGTGGTGAATTGTGAGAATCATAAACTTGGACGTCATCGCAGCTCATGGCTGCAAAAGAACATTTACAGGGGCGATTACTAGTGCTGGAGCATTTAACTAACAGGAGCTGATGTATTCTGTTTTTCCTTTAGCAATACCACTTAGAAATGGTATTTAAACTAGACAATGGGGAGACTTCCCCCACGCCCCGCAGGATCAGGGATGAAATCCTGTGCAGCCTCCAGCTCTCACATTTGCCTATGACTCAGAAGGCTAAGATCTCCCCTCCCTGCATGCAGCCTTCCAGACACAGGGAGCTAAGAAAGAAAATGAATTATTTTTTGAAAATAAAGTTCTGGAGGGAAACCTCAGATGCAGTAAGGGAAGGATACCAGTCCAGTGGCACCACCAATCTCTTCTTCCTTTTTCTTTTTTCATTTTTTCCTCAGATTTGCTCAGCTTTTTTTTTCTTCATTTCTCATGCCTCTCCCTTCTAGTTTCTCTTTCTTCTCTTGATGTGGTATTATTATTATTATTTTATTCCACATCAATAATTTGCTTTCTACTAGATTCTCTTCTTGACACAAACTTTTTCTTTTCCCAGTCTTGCAATAATTTCTGTGTTACTTCAGAGACAGTTTTTCCATCATTGATTCTATCCATGTCCTTTAATTTTCTTGACCATGATGTTCCTATGGATTTTAAGCTTTTTCTTTTCCTCCTTCTTTGTCAAGGTCATTGCCCTCAGTTAATTCACTTCTTCCTCTTACCCTTTCAAATATTCAGTCTCTTTCTTATTCCCTTACCTCAGTGGAGGCAAGTATTCAGCTCCAATATGCAATCCAAATAACCTAAGTTAGGCAGCACTAGTATCAAAATAATCATTTAAAAAAAGTTATTCGTGACAGAAGAAATAGATTTTTCTCAAAACTTTAAAGTTTCATAATGAACATTTGTTTTTTGTCAGCAATGATAATTTTCATTGGAAAGAAAAACTAAATTCTGTTTAGTAAGAGTCTTTTCATGTGTGTTGTTCTTGAATTTAACTTTAAATAACATATTAATATATTTATTTAGTAAGTCTAACAGTATCAGTTAATTAAAATCATTATATTTCTCTGGAAAATATACTGATTTCAGCTCTATTTTAATTGTGAAAGTTTATTTAGTTGAGAACGGAATGTCTGATTGGCAGCACAGGAAGAAATAGTGTGAGAAAAAATAGACAATAGTTAATGTATTCCGACAGGATGTGAAAAATCCAGAATCAAATCATTGCAAATGAATCAAGCATTACAGGTTCTCAGAGGTGGTTATTCCACATCCTCTTAGTGAGAAGATGTTGTGAACCTCCTTCTCTCTCTCTCTCTCATCTGTTCACAATAAAGTCTTTCAGCAGGTTTCACCTCTGCTCTGCTTCCATTTTTTGGTCAAACAGAATAACTCTTTACTGGCTGGCCTTCATTATTTCTGATATAAATACTTAAAATATTTGCTTTTGCTAGGAAAAGAAAAGCTATTCTTTTACTTGTTTGTTTATTAGTAATATGTTATTTGCTCCACCTTAATCTATTCACTGTTTGACAACTAAGGTGGAATCCCGGTCTCTCTGTATTTGGGTAGGATTCAACTCATTCAGCTTCTGCAGTGTAAATATAAGATATTCGTCCTTGTTTATTCAACAGTCTCCATCTCTACTCAACAGCCAGTGATAAGAACCCATGGGAGATGACTCATCCTACCCATGGGAGATGTCTTTATCGAGATGAAATTTATCCACTTCTGTAGGTGATGATCACTCCTTGACAGTGCAAAAGGTCTCTGCATAGAGCCAAATACTCCATCACCACTACTTTTGCTTCCTATAGTTTCTTTCAGAAATGTTGATCATTTCTTTCATGGCCACTCTAATTGCTCCGAGAGGAATAATATACCTGAGCTTGAAATGTAGGGCATGTTAATTCACTTAGTAGCTGCATCTGCCTTATTCATTTCTACTAGTAGATATCCACTTAAATTCTACTTTCTTAAGGTTTGTTTTATTTGTTATTTCTTTCTTCTGCATGTCTACCAGTCTGGGAACAAAAATAAATAAATAAATAAGGAACTAGGTAACTCTTTTCATTTTATTTGCTACATTTTCTGTAAATATGGAACTGTATTTCTGTATGGAACTATACTTACTAGTATAATAAATATACTAGTATAGTTTATTATACTTACTAGTATAATAAATATACTATATTTATTTCTGTAAATATGAATATTCTGTACATTTTCTGTAAATAGAGTTAGAAGAAGTAATGTGACTAAAAACACTTCTTGTCTATGTGATGCGGGTCAGACTATGAGACACAGTTTTTTTCTATCTTTTTCTATTTAATGCTGTTTTGACAAACCCTGCCATTCCATATCTGCATTAAAATGATACTTCTCTCTTTTTTTTTGCCTGCTACTTAAAATCCTACATAATCTACATAAAATCCTACATAATCAATTTATATAAAATCCTATTCTAATTCTAATTCACCACAATCTAGCAGAATGAAAAAGCCAGTGGGTACAAGGAGACCAAAGAAATTCCAAAAGACAAACCTTATTATTTCCCCTGATAACAGACCTTCTCTTTAGAAGCGAAGCTGGAGAGTCAGTAGTCGTGGTTCTGTAAATGGGTTCATGCTGGGATGCCCAGTGAACCTGGCAGACTTGGAAACAGCATCACCTCTACGACTGTACCAAATATGATTTTTTTCAGTTTGATGCCATAAAAACTTTCACAGACTTTTCTTTTTTTCCTTCTTTTTTTCTTTTTTTTTTTTTTTAGTATAAAGGTGAACTTTCTTTTGAAAAACAACCTCTCTAGCCAGAGCAGCTGATGAGAACAATGAGTCATAAAAAGTCTGTTATTAAAAACGTTTGCTTTGTTCACATCCTGAATTGATTTCCTCTAATGATTTCCCTCTGACGGCTGTGGTCAAAAATAATAACAGTAATAATAAAATAAGAGAATTTGCCCCTCCCTGGTTTCTCTAATAGAGGCTTTGCTTTCCATGTGTAGACAGAGTAGTCCTGCAGACAGACCGATATGTGAATTCAAGTAATAAAACTCAAGGAAAGATTGGAATATGGCTTTTTTATTATTACTCCAGAGATTGCCTTATTCTAGCAATTCACAGGGTCTAACTGAGACAAAGGTCTGAGATAGTATAAAGACCATTTTTGGTGTTTTTTTTAACTCTTTATTTTTGCAGGAAGATTAGCTTATTATTTAAAGAATATTCAACAAAAGTCTTGTACAGAAAAATAAATTCTCAGTCAATCTATTTTTATTCCTTAAAATAAGATTTATAGAAATCTCTTCCCTACATAGATATTTCTCAACCTCCACATATACAATTATTATACAGTTGTACAACTATATAACTGCATAATATGTAAAATTATTACAACAGTTAAATAACTGTACCATTGTTATGAAAATGATATTAATAATAATTTAAAGATATTTTTGTTATGAGACTAAATAGATAATATGATAGAATAAACATAATGGATAGATAATTATAAACATAATTATAAACATAAGGAACATTAGAGCATAAAGGAATGGATAGCTATAAAAGTAGCAGATATTTAAAGATATATAAAAATATATGAACATATAGATAATGTATGAAATGAAACAATTAGAAAAGCAAAAGGAATGAATTCCTGGCTATATATTATACAAATGGGTAATACTTCATTGCTCTTCATTACTTAAAAATGGAGGCAATATAGCAGTTATTCAGAATAGCACGCGATGTGCAATGTCTCAGCAAATCATCTCAATCCTTTTTCATTTTGCTGCTGAAAAACTCCAATCATTCCATCAAGTAGAAACAATAAACTGCTTGACATGATAAATACTTGAAGAGAAGAGTTCAAAAATAAGTCTCTATAGTAAAAGTCTGTAGTCCAAGACATTCACACAGTAAGTGTGCAATTTTCCATCCAAATTCAGGAATGAATTGTGTTGGAATTTAAGAGGGGAAAAATATTCATCAAATTTGTTGCTTTGAAAACTATTTTAATATACCTGATTAGTGAATAAAACTGGCTATAAACATTTAATCACCTTGCAAAGAATATAAGCAACAGAGCATAAAATAGCACTTGGAATAATTACATTTTTTTCCTAGAGAATATGTGCTTTTCAGTGAAAATTGCAGAAAACCATAACATCACTAAAACATAATTTTTTTTTACCATTGATCCCATGGAATTCAACTGCCACAAAATGAAAACAAAACCATATCAAGATACAAGATATCAAAAAAGCCTTAACATGTGCAACTTAGATATACAGCAAAAGTCATTTCCATGAACTTGTGGTGTTCATGAGCTAGGCTATTTTGGAGATGAAGGAATGTTTTAGGACATAATTCATCCTTAAAACAGTGAAAGTAAAGAAACACAAGAGCAAAATAATCATGCTTTATTCCTTATCCAGTTTCTTACACCCTCATCCAAGTAATGTTGTACTGGCCATCAGTTCACATGGGGCAGTTACTCCGAGATGAGCCACTGATGTGACCCCATATGGTATTTCCAGGTCCTCTTAGTATACTCATATCACATTGAGTCATGCTCTCTATTCATGAGCATTTCACTCAACCTAAACTAGGAACCTATGCTCAAAGGAGAGAAATGGACTACTTACATGCCAACAATTGCCATGTGAGGAATTCTTTGACTACAACAAATCAAAACTACCTATGCTAGCCTACATCTCATATACTTTAAGTGAGATGGCATGAATGATCTTCGCCACCGCTACAGGCCAGTGTTTTTGGCATCTCTGTTGAGAGGTTTCCCAGCCAGTGCACAAAATATAGAAGCACAGAGACCTGGCACTTGGCTTCATGACGTGGAGGTTCCCTATTCTAGTCATGGCCTGAAGGACTAGCCAATCTCTTCCCTGGAAGTACAGTCTCATTCATGCACATAAAGAAAAGGAAAGGAAAAAAAAAAAAGAAAAGAAAAGAAAAGATGGAAGATGAAAACTTCATGTCAAAACATGGATAATCCTTATGCCTTGAGGTTTGTATATTGTAGTTTAAGTTCTTTAAAGGTCACTATAGCACTAACAAAGCATGTGGACTTGAAGTAGACTTAATGAAATGAAATCCTTTCTTGAGTTGTAAGAATATAAGAAGAAATCTCTTAGTCAACTCTAATCTTCTGTTTTTGTAGGCAATCGTATCTTATAAATCTTTCACTTAACTGCACATAAAGGCCAACCAATGTGTTCATTTTGGCAAATAATGGTCATAATAACTCCATAATTTTATAAATCTCATTTTCCTAAATGATAAGTATTCGTTAAGTACACTTGTAAAACAGATGAAGATATATCTGTCTAAGGATTTAGAATATTTGTTTGATGTACCAATTTTGACAATGGTGCTGTAAGATTTCTTTAGAATAATGGTTCAGCAGAAGCTAAATACTACCTGTTTAGTTGAAAAAACAACTCATATATTTTGGTTGCCAGCATTTCTTGAAAGATGAAAAAGGAAGTAAAAATCTGAGAGTGCAGCAGGACAAGAAAAAGTTAGTCTGATGTGAAATAATGTGGTGATAGATTTCCTGAGAAGAAATGTCTTTATTGATGGGTTTTATGTAAGACCTTATAGACATGTAGAGCAAATACCTCAGTGACTTGACTTATAAGGTTTCACATTCCTGTATGAAGAATTACATAATATCAAACAGAAATCACAATGGAAATGGCAAGGCTCAGCTCATCAAGGTGATTCACCAAATACTATGATCTTATGATGTAAGAAATTAAGAATAGTGATCTATTTTACCTCAGTTTAAGTATCTACAGAGCAGGGAGCAATAGTTGGACTGTTCTTAAAAATCGTTTATTGATATTGAAGAGAAACAGATGTGTTCATAATGCAACTTACCTGTCTTCTTTTAAACACCTACATTAGGATGAGGTGAAACTAAGCTACAGGCTTATATATCTAATTTGTTTAGATGTCCACTGATTCTACATCTATGGAGTGATTTCTGTAATAAATGACTTACTCCACTTCTTTAGACTGTTAAAAAAAGAGAGAAAGAAAACCTCATACCTCTTTTTACAAATCTGTCAGTGTTAGAGGAAGGAATTTCTGGGATGAGGAGGAGAAGGAGGAGGAAAAAAAAAAAAGAAGAAACAAAATAAGTGACTGTGTTGCTAAGTTTCAGGTGGATTTATTTCTGCTGGCTAAGAGGGTTTCTTTGAGGCAGTGAAATACATGGCTCATTATCTGGATTAATGTTATTACCTTCATTTTTCAATAAATATACCGTGTCAGAATTTATAGCTTCTCTGTTCTCTTCATGAAATGCAATAGGTCTACCTTCATATGCCAGGTTTTTAGGAGAGTGACAGGAGCAACCCAGGGAGGAAAATACGCTGCTCCCTTTTGTTAAGTTTTGCTCCTGTGTCGGGCCAGAACTGTGACAGCTTTTGGCTAGCTATATGCTGAAATAAATGGGAATGAAATGGCAGACACATCATCTTAAGTAAACGACCTGCTCTGAATTTCTTTGATGCATTTACCTGGGCCTCAAGAGGGATCTAAGTGTGGTTGAAAAATGCCCAGCCTGACTCAAGTTTTCTACAGAAGAACTATAAAGAGATCCTAGCGACCTCCTTTGGAGGAGTATAATCTAAATCCCATCCCTTCCTCCCCATCTCCCTTTGCAAGTCTCATAAGAGAGCTGGTGCTCATTTAATTTGAGAATATCAAATATTTCATTATTTCATTCAATATTTCATTGGTTGCACTCCGGCTAATTCCTGACCCCATTTGTAAACCCTGCTACACTAAATTTGAGGGCAAACATCCACATTTCCCATATTAGTCTTCTTGAGGGCAAACACTGCTTCTTCATCTTCACCATGCATATATAGGTCTTGTCTTTGTACCTTTGGACTAGTTGTGATTATTTTTGGATATAAAGAGTCTCCAGTGAGGCCCAATTATTTGGCTAGGAGTCTAAAAAAGCAAGAGATAGGAAGAAAATCAGTTTCTGATGATGGGTACTCCTACTGTGTGTTTCTCCCATGCAGTTCTGGTTTTAATTTATTACCTGTGCTGTTCACAAGATGTCCATATATTACAAAATCCTCCCTTTCTGTGGTTCCCATAGAAGCATGTTTACTGTCTGCAAGACCTTACTATGTAATAGCTGATAAAACTTGTTGAATCTTTTAGAATGAAGTGGTCATCAAAATATTTACAGTTATTTTATTCCTGATCAACTATAAAAACAATGATTTTAGAACAGACATATTTACCTAGACAACAAGTTTACAAAGAACCTGGAGAAGACATTTATTACTGTGAGGACCAGTCAGCAAACCAGTATCAAAACTTGGACTTGCAGATATTGAGCCCATAATCAGCATCAGGAGCTGTAGAAAGCTCATATCTGGAAAAGATGAGGCACTGAGAGGCACCTAGACCATGAGGTTTTGTCAACTTGCTTATTACTGCATTTGGTGCAGCATTCAACATTCTGTCTGCTAAGGATGGAAGAATTGTATCTAGATTTCAAGAAACCAGACTAAACAGTGGGTTCAGATAAGGTGAACTCCATTAAGTGAGAGCTTTTATGTCTATATGGTTGTTATTTAAGCTACAAGGAAGAAGATACAAGACTTTTCCTCCCCATATGACCCTTTGGATGGGATATAGTAGACTTGTTAAGTGTCCCTGTAGGCACTGGAGAGAGATTAACCCTCCGCAGAGAGTAATGTAGATTTTCAGTGAGCTGAAAAATACTGAAAAGAACTTTCCATCTGGAAAAACAAAATAAAACAAAAAAGAAAAAAAACAGGAATAATTTGCCTAAACGTACAGATTCTTATGCCACCTTGTACCAAGAAATAAACAAAATAAGCATAGGGTGGTAAGTATAATGCAGACTTATAAGAGATTCATGCCGACTGGACAGTGGAAGGATTCCAGGGAAACACTGAACCTATCCAAAACACTAGAGTTTGAACTAAATTATTTGCTCAGATTCATTTGCTTAAGTCTCCTTTCATGAAAATATCTGGAGCTGAAAATCAAGTCATCCTTCATATAAAGAATTTATATAGGAGATAAAGAGATTCATGTCCATGGTTAACTATAATGAGAATTTGCTGTTTTTCCTTGCCAGGTGAATCTTTGTGATGTGGGTAATGGTAAGCATAAAGAGGCTTGACTGAGGTGGCATCTTTTGCAATGGACACATCCTTGTATTGGAGTCTCCTATTCTGAAATGCCAACAGAGAGAGAGAGTGCTTGGCAGTATGTCTACCTCTATTAATAAAGATCATTTTAACTCCCAAGTCACTTTTTTTTTTTCATCTTTGCCAAATATTTTGAAGGAAATTTGCTCATAATTGATTAACTTTCTTGTACATGTGAATGTATATTTGAAAAAAGCAACCACAAATTATGCCTGGACCTGATCTTCACTTGTTCCCCCTGCATGTGGGCGTTAAACAGGACAGAAAATGCCTCTCCCATTTCTCAGTAATTTATCTAATTCCACTGGCTTTTATTTGTCTCATTTTTTTTTCTTTTCCATCCCACTCACTTGTAAGTGGCTGCTCTCTCGCCCCTGTAACACTGGCTCATAAAATGTATATAGAAAGAGAAAGAATTTACTGTTTGTGTTTCTGCTTTTCTGTTGGTAGATGCAGTGTGTGGATTCCTGTTTGCTTGGGTCTTCTATTTTTTTTCTCTCCTAAAATGTCATGTGCAAAATAAATGAGTGTGCTTTACATTTTGGGGAGATTTTGACTTTTTTAATTTTCTATCTTTTGAGGAAACCTTTCTGATCTTAGCAAATACATAGTACAGCTAAGAGTGAATAACCAGGCTATACACTAAATGTTTTCCTGGGTGTTCCCTTCTGTACCAGCCAAATTTTCCCTAGTTTCAGGAAAGCAGCCAAGATAAGGAAATATTCATCATTTCTGCACTGTATTATTTCAGTGGAAACAAAAGATCACACTGTGAGCTTGTGCTTGCGCATATATATACGTATGCATCCATTGCAAGCCGTATCTTTCTGAGTCCAGGAACTGAGAATGGCCTTGAGATCTCCCAGTCCTTCAGTTATTTGCATGAAAGCAACCCAGATTCATAAGGGAGGCTGTAGCTCCTTTTTTTCATGTTATTTCTCTTTCCTGGCAGGTGAAATCTCTGTGTTTCTGTTACCCAGGTCTCTACCGTCATCTCCACAACACACATACACACACTTCATCTGCACAAATGTTTGTGTGGCCATTCATTGAACCCGACTAAGGAACTGATCCAGAAGAAAAATAATTCAGAAAAAAAAATTAAAATCATTATTTATTTTATTCCATTGGGTCAGTTCCCTGATTTGGTTCATTGCATGTTCATGAAAAAAGTTGTTCAGGAAGAACTCAGGGAAAGACTTGAGGGCAAGAAAGAGGAAAAGAACAGTGGATATTTAAGCTGTAATTGACATCAAAAAAAAGAATCTTGCAAAACTTCACCCTGACCTGTAGAAGTGGACCAGTTACAGGCCATAAGAAATTATTATGTAGGCGATTATTATGATACCACAAGAATGTGTCAGACAACTTCTCACTATAATGCCTGTCTATAACTTTGTGAGAGTTTATATCTGAGTAAAGCTGCCCTCTGGAAGCAGTCATAACTGTAACTAGATTGAAAGATGGAGTTAAAAAAAGAGAACTTCTGACACCATTTAAATCACACCTTATCTTTCAAAAGTGATAGATCCTAGATTCTGTAAGGAGAAAAAAAAATACAGCAGGAAAACAGAACTTCTCTCTCTCTGCTGTTTTCTGGACACATGAGTACAAATACTTCTCCAAATCTGATGCATGAGAAGGCACGTCAACAGAGATACTGGAGAGGGAGCAAAAGTCAGCCAGATCTCCAAGCTATAGAGAGGGACAACCAGCCTGTGCTTAAAGGAAAGATGACAAGTTGAATATTGGTCTAATCATATCTGCTTAAAGCATAGAGTGGAAATGGAACCTGTTTCAAAGGCCCTGGGTAATTAATGAAGAACTAGCAAAACTTAGCCCACTGTGGTAGTTAAATAAATAAATAAATAGATAAATGTAAATGAAAACTTTAGCAGCTCAGGCAGAGGAGGCTGTATGCACAATTTTGTCACATCACCATGAAATTCTCCTCTAAAAACGCCCCATTTCTCCAAAGGCAAACTTCATTTCCCATCTTGCCCAAGAATACCCAGCCCAGGCATCATTTACGTCTTTTCGATGGTGTCACATGGACGAGTAAAGATTGTGAGATGAAGAGATAAAGAGATTAATCATGAGCAAGAAAGTCTAATCCGGAAGAAAGTCTGTGGTAATGTCATTAGTTCAACCTTTAATGGATGGGCAGGTACAGAACAACAATTAATAAGATCTCTCCAAGGACTGATGCCATGTGCAGAAAGATTGCACATACAGCTTCCTTCCTTGAACATCACTATGAAACTCAGAAATGCTCTTTAGCCACTGGCCAAAATAGCGGACCTTTACACTCTGAAGATAGTAGAAAGGAAAAAGAGAGGCGGTGACCAGAAAAACTCCCATGATATGTGTCATCCAAACCTAGATAAGACTTCATTGACACCATAACTATAAAAACAATATTTGGGCATCATCAGCATCCTCTAACTAATCTTAATTGCATTCTTGTGATGCACATAACAGATATTGAATTGTGGCTGCTATAATGAGAAGAAAAAAAAAAGAAAATTAAATCATTTTTCCCAAGCCATTAGGAAAATTAATATAGGGTCACTTAGGGACGTTGCCAATAAATCTAGATGCAGATGGTTCGGATTAGAATCCAACTGTGTGTTAGAAATAACATGAAAATTCTTCCTCAGCCCAAAGTCAATCAAAATCTTCCTGCATCTTCATATGCTTTAGAAAGATTAAATATCTTGCAAATAGTTCAAAAAGAATGCAAAAAAAAAAAAAATCTAATGAGTTTTAATGAGGGTTCTTCTCTCATAATTCAGAAGGCTATTGGTAATGTAGTAAAAAGCTTGTTGAAGAGGAACAAAAGGTCACAATGCCAAAAGTAATGAGAAAACGTAATGTGCTGGATGACAGCTTGGAAAGGGACTTATCTAAGTTAGGCCTTGTACAGGATGCCATGAAATAAGAACAGGTGTGAATGGTTTGCAGAAAGACTGAATGTTGGTTTGCATCGAACATAGACCTCTCTGATGCCAGAACTGTGGAAACAACCAGAGCTCACTGTAACCCAGTCATTCTAGTGCTCACGAACAATGTGTTCATATCGTGTCATGTGTCATGTCGCAGGCAAACCTTCATACAACAGTTTGCATATTTAGCACCATCCATTGGGTGAGATTGATCATTCATCATTGGGGGAATTTCCAAATTTCCACTGGCTAGAAAGTTTTCCTAATGCATATTTGATCCTGTTTATATGGTTCTAACGCTTTGATTTTTTTTCTCCCTTCTTCTCTTGGCACTTCAGGAAATACTGGCCCTCCCTACAGCATTTTTCTGCCCTGGCATGCATCATGACATTGGACCTCAAAACCAAGGGTGTGGTCTAATTTTTTCAATTCTTCTTCCCTATGCTTTGGTTGTTCCTGAACATTAATTGTATGGGGACTGGGGTAGGAGCTGTGCGTGCTCTGGAGGCTGCCCAATGCAAGACATCCAGCCAAGGGAAAAATAAAAAGGTCAGATTCAAAAGTCTAAGCAAGAGATCTGTAGGTTTTCCGATGGGTTTGTCATCTTAAATGGCCTGATGAATGTTTCCTTTGTTTGTTCTGTGACCATGCAAAAGGACTATAGAAACACAGGCAAAAACCATGATCTACTACTCTTGGTTCATCCGCAGCCAATAAGTCTGGTTTTGTTTATAATTTTTATTATTACTTATGCCACATCAAAAGGTAGTCTTTTCCTATGACTGATACCCTTGACACTACTTAAAAATGTAAAACATACATAACTAATAAACATTTTTCTTTCATTTTTTTCTGTAATGTAACCTCTCATCCATGAGAAAAAACTTATGTCTACATATATATATTTATATATATATACACACATTTTATATAACGAGCTCCACCTCTCCACCCAAAATCCCATCAGAGACTCCTCAAAACAGTCCACCTCTTGCTTCCTAATTTGAAGTCTAGCAAGCAAAGGGAAAATCCCATATATGAGAGTGAGTCATAGCATGGAGGTCACTGCAGATAAAAGCGGGTGTGGTGGTTGAGAAGTGGAGTGCAGGAAACAGATGTGTCTGTGGTTTTTCTGTCTGGTCAAACTGGTCAGCTCTGGGACCATTAATGAGGACCTGGGATAGTTCCTTGGCTGGTGTAAATTAACTCAGTTTTGCTGAAGCTGTGCTGATTTTATTTCACCTGAGCACCTGACCTCTGTTTACTCAGATCATTTGAAGTCCAGTGTTCAACAATGATGGAAAGACAGGACTTTCTAGGACTGCCTGACCCACTTCTAAGTAAAGGACAATTTAAATTGTTATGCTTGTGTCCTATCTTTATCTAAATCTGGTAGCTTTATCTAAGTCTGGTAGCTTTGTTTTTTCAAAACAAGAGAGATTTAAGAAGTAATGCAGAGAGTCCACATCTGCTGGTTCAGAAGAACCTGCAGCACCTTTACAATCCTGAAAACTAATGCTGATTTAAAGGTCAAAATAAGGAGGCACTTTATTTCCCTGAGAAATCTACATTTGAAAGTGCCTGGATAATTTGTTTCACTGAGGCTGCAGTATCAAAGCTGAAAGAAAAGTGCAGTAATTCTAGGTTTCTACCTTTCTGCATGAATCATGCGGCTCCTCTTCTTGATTTCTGCACTCCTTGATGAGTTAAGGACACTGTGAAGCACCTGTTGAAGAAACACAGGCCTAAGAAGCACAATCCAAGATAAACAAAGGTGGGAAAAGAGCAGCTATCCCTACAGAACACTGCATGACTGCAGCTTTTAGTTTTATAAAGAGAATTTTCCACTCCTTCACTTGAAGGCCACATCTGGCAAACATTGTGAGAGTGTTAACAATTAGAAAAAAAAAAAAAGTGAAATGTCTTTTCCCTCAATTATAGCTGTCAAAATAAATACAAGAATTCCATCAATTCTTTTAACAGACTATTGTATTATTCTTTGAAATACAGCAACTTTCCAGTTCATTCTAATCCCATTCAATTAAGAGAAGCTAATTTTTAACGGTAAACTATGATCTCTCTCCCCACTTGAGATGCAAGAAGCTCTCATAAATAGCTCTAGGAATCACCTCTATCCACATGCGACTTGACAGGATGTTGATGAAAGCTGAGATTCTTATTCTGGACCACCTACCAAGGTGTCTTACATGAACATGGGGACCTGTGGTAAGGTGCCTCTTTACCACATACACCCCTATACATTTGTATTACTATACAAATCTTTGCAGCATGGGGCGGTAAGAGATCTTAATGACTTAATGCATGCCCAAAATCCAGTGACATCCCATGTATCACTGTAGATGGTTTGAAAACAACTTTTTGGATTTTTTTCCTGCTTCAAGCAGATGTTAACTTAAGGGAAAGGTAATTTTTGCTCAGAATACATTATTTAGACTTTTTTTTTTCCCCCAGGAGCAAATAATCAATGAACTGTCATGACACTTTGCAAAAATGGTTGTAAATGGCAAGGTTTTCTGTCTCAGCAGGAAGAAAAATCCACCAAAATTTTCATAGAGTCATCATATTGACTCTTGACTATTGAAGACTTACCTATTCTTCAATTCTCCTGAGTCTACAAGTTGCCTATAAAACTCAGAACTGTCTAACTGAAATGCATTGTGTTGATTAGTCTAGTCTTTCATCCTTTTAATTTCCCAAACCTGACTCATTGCTCCTTATCCAATATACTTTGAGGAAGGGTTTACTATTTTATCATCCTCACCCTCTCCTCCATTTATTTTGAGTAGATTTGGATTTGTTTTCTATTACATATATATATATGTATATATATGTATATATAAGTAGTCTAGAATGCAATCAAAAGGTCATATTGGAAACATCCACCTTTTACAAAACTTATAAAAAGTTTTCTTTATATATGAAAAGGAGTTTCTATACTGGAAAAATAAATATAGTTAATAAGTGTAATCCCTAACATTAACTGCACTATACTCTCTGAAACATGCCCTGAACTGCTTGTGAAGTTAATAAATAAATCCACCCACCTCTCCATGAATTATTTCAATCACTGTATAAAAATTCACAGGCAATTTGCTGTAACCTGTGCAACTTACCCACATTTGCAACTAGTGTGCAAGTATGGTGTCGACACTGTAATTTTTCCTCTTCTCCATCCTTTCATTCCTACTTGGAAGGTCTCCCAGGATATTTTAACTCTTTTGCTTGAGCCTGTATCCATTCTGATTCTTTGCAGATGATAAAAGGCTGGAAGAAAAAGCATGGAATAAGGTCAAAGGAAATCAAGCTTAAAGATCCAAACCTCGAATGCTAAGTTTAAGGCTGATGCTAAATGTCCAACAAGTATTTAATGTTTTAGCTAGAAGTACATGAGATTGAATTGGGTATACCTGATGCTCAAGTGCTCCTCAGAAATTATGCCATAGTTTTGATATGGGCAAAATAAGTAATATCCATAGCATGGACAGAAATGAGTAGGTATCTTCCTCTGTCTCATCTAGGGTCTTTTAATCTATATGGCCCTTTACTAGAATTCCTCCTGTAAGTCCATGTCTTTGTCGTATTGGAGAGCCCAGTACACAGCACTGTGATGTGGGTACAGGAGGGTTGAGTAGAGGAGGAGGATCACCTTCCCTACCTTGCTGGCAACACTCTCCCATTGGCCTTCTTGACCACAAGAGCAGGTTGGTACCTCATTGTCATCTTATCCACCAGGACTCCCAGGTCCTTGTTTTCATATTTGCTCTCTAGCCAGTCATCCCAGGCTGTGCTGGCTCGTGGGGGGATTCTTTTTCAGGTGCAGGACTTGGCAGCTTCCTTTGTTCATTTCATGAGATTCACGATGTCTGACTAGGATGGCCCCTATTCCCACACACTCTCCCTACCCTAACCCTATCTTTTGCTGTAGCCAGTTTCTTGGTAGCATTTGAAACTGCCAACATGATGCCTTACTCAGCCCTTCCAGACACATTGTAGTATCATTAGTCATTAGCACACATTACTCTCACCTATTTTTGGAGATTACTCTCTTGCTTTATCTGGAAAAGAAATATTTCTTCTAATGTTTTATTTTGGAGGGCCAAGCAAGCCACGTTTCCTGGATGTTAGTGTTATGTGACAAGCTTGGCATTCCTTACTTTTTTCCTGCAAACCTTATAGTACATTTTCCCCACCAAGTGATAACAAGATAACTGACAGCTAGAGCTGTGTACAATATTTCTGATGGCACCAGTCCCTAATAAAATATATATTAAAAATATACATATATAAATATATACATATACATACAAACACATAGATAGAAATATATTTATTCTGGACTGTACTGGGCAAAGAAAATATATAAAATTTCTGAGAAATTAAGGAGAAATTGTATTTTGAGTTGTGTTTATACTCATAATTGTTTTATTGGAGAATTAGAATGATGTAATCATAATAAAATATTATTAAATACAGAAACTTCTAAGAATCACTGCACAATACTTGAGCATCTTGATGGGAAACAGACATCAAAAGACATATGAGTACATGTAACAATCTATCAGTAACACCAGATCTGTAATTAAATGTAATATCTTCTATCAAAGCAATTGATTATTTTAAGTATCTATCAATTATGAGGAAAGTCAACATAGTCATGTTTGAAACAAAAGGGAGCACAATCTTCTATTTTTCTGTCTAATATGAATGAGACATCAAAGCTTTTTCTTTTCTGAATCATGATGAAAGTCTCACAATATCTTTCTTGAATAGAAAGTTATTAAGTGGTTTGAGACATCTTAATGCTGTTTTTATTTTAAATAGCATCTTTTTCAAATAAAATCATTACCTTTGTATTAAAACTTTTTTTTGTAAGAAAACTTTTTGTTTTCTGCTCTGGAAACATAAAATTTTCTATTTCAACAATGTCAGAACAACATATTTAGACAATTTAGCTCCTTTTTTTTTTTGAAACAAAAGTCCAATAGGTCTAACTACATGACTGCAATTTTATAATAAATTTGATCCAATAAGTATATCTCAATATTTCCCAAGACAAAAATAGGCATTTCTGCAAACCTCTCTATGGTTGAAGCTTATTACAGAAGCCCTGAGAAGGAACAATCTTACTTTGGGTTTGAACATCATCTGAGAGAATGAGAACCTGCTTTACCATCATTGTTGTTGGACACAAACAAAATTGTTGTCCAAAGCTGTTAGCCTCCCTCGTCTTTACAGTCAAAGAACATAACAATAAGAATTTATTCAGTATTACCACTTGAACTTCTAGGGCCCAAATCAGGATTGACTTACAGCTGAATATCGCTCTGCTTTTGCAGAAGTACACAGAAAAACCTGTAAATTGCTTCTGTTGACCTTCATGTAGACTCATCAAATTGTAACTTTTGTAGGCTCCCAGGTAAGCGTTTGTGACCTTCAAGGGAACTTTCCCATCCAAAAGTGACAGAAGATAAGGAAAGTAGGACATACTAGATATTAACGCTAAGAACGAAAATGCAAGTTTTGCTGATTTGGTTTTATAAAAGCTGGATCACTTACAGCGACTTTGGAGATCTCACTTAGGGGTGGACGCACCGTGTAAGCCCTCCCCAGCTGCTGGGAAGGCTCTCCAAATCCTCACTGCAACAGGGGCTCCCCAGTGACTGCAGATCTGCATGATGGTAAAGTATTTAGGCAATTGGTGATGTTTTAATCACCAATTTTAATCATTATTCTCTCTCTCGTATAGTAATGATTAAGCACATTACCTTGATTATTTTGTTCATAGTTACAAGTTGCTACATAGTAAGCTTTTTCTATTGAACTTTAACACTACTTCTGGATAATGTTAAACTAACACAGACATGAAATGGTGACATGTGACAGAACCCATCACAGACATTACAAGGATGTATTTGTTTCATTTATTTCTCATCAGAGATTATGAGGACGTATCCTAAAGCTATCCTGGATGAGATGAATTGTTTTCTTCTTTCTGTTTTTAGAAAATAAAAGTATCTCATTATAATGGTACCTTTTCCCAGGTGATACAATCTTAGCTGTTCTACAACTCCAGCTGTTTTTGAAATGTGTATATTGCTGTAAAGCAATTCACTCAAATTCACTCAAAATAGTACCAATGGACTAAGCAAGCCTTTTCTACTATTAGCTGGTTTGTTCTCTTCCCCAAGAGCTTGAATTAAAATAGGAATATCTATAGAAAAGTGATTGGCCTACTGTGAAGAAATCCTACTGTGAAGAAAATTTACAGTCTTTATCAATAACCAGAATTTGCTTGTTGGATCCTTTATGAGACTACGTGTTTGATCAAGTACAATAATTGGCACAGTATTATCTACATTCAGCCAGTCTGTCTTTAGATGATCCACAAAAGCCACATTATTGACAACGACTGGGTTGTGCAACATGCAACACATGTCTAGGGGCTCTTGGTTGTCTTTAGTAAAGGTGCCATTGATTGTGCAGAGCAAGATGGAAAACATAGCAATCTGGAGAAACATTTTTTAGGATTAAATGAGGGAAGTCTGAGATTTCAGTGCATTCCTCCAGCTAATGCAGACCGAGGGTCTTCTCAGTGCCCTCTTGCATCACAGCAGGAGGGGAAGGTTAGCAAAAGGGAATAGGGATCTTCTGGTAACTCCAACAGGTGGTTGGCCACCTTGATTATTGTTTTTTTAATGACCCTTCCAACACCAATGGATCTCTAGACTCCCATAAAAAGAAAACAGAATTGCTCGTCCCACTTTCTGTCTTTACCCTGAGTACTCAAGAGAAAATCATTATAATGGAATAAATAAAAAAGGAGAAGCATTCCATTGCAACCACAACCAGAAACATACCTTTCCAATCTCCTGAGTCCTGCCTCAGGGCCATAAAAATGACTTTGTTCAGATTTATAATTCAGCTACTCTACACAGAGACAGACTGCACAGAAATACACAACACTTTCTTCTTCCATTTTCTCCGCAATTTATTTAACAATTATTGTGAAAGAGACAGCAGCACATGTAGAAAATGACAAGCAAAGCAAGCAAAGATGTTGAGTCTGCCAAAGAAACTTGAATCTGTGCATGTAGTGAACAACAGAATTGCCCTATCCAGAATCCACACTGGAAAGTCATCAAATCTGTACTAAAGCATTTAAGGCCCTTACTCTTAATATCACTCCTGCTCTTCACTCTGCCATGTGCATCAATACCACAATAAGCACAAGGCTTACCCCTTTTGCTTCAGACTAACCACTAATCCAACCATTCTTGATATTTCTCCATGAATCAGTATTTTCTTAAGGCTGTAGCAACAATTAATCAGATGCAAACAAGAAAATAGGAGAAAACTACCTCACACACTCCAACTATATCACAGTCACTATTCTATTTGCCAGTGCTTCATACTGTTCTTTTCAGGCACCATGCAACCAGAAACATTCAGGAAGTGAAGACTTTTTGACCCTAGCAAAGCAGAACATCTCTTCCTCTGAAGTTATTTATAGGGAAACATCCTTGTAAAGGTATAGAAAGAGTTGAACTTGATGCAGTAGGAGACAGTTGCACTGAAGGAGAAAAAAAAAAAAACAGTCTCCATTCTGTGGCTGTGTGATTAGTAGGGGTTAAGGAACTTCAAGCAAATGGAAAATTTGTTCATTGACACATACTTACATGTACAAAATGGTAATAGAGGGCTTGGGGAAACTCCTTAAGGGCAGACAAGTCATGCCAGTGGAGACACGAACTGAGGAAATACTAACTTAGCAAGTAAGAGAGAGAAATGAGCAAAATTGAAAGGACCAAGAGCATCAGTTCTTTGACTGAGAATGTCCACCCTCAGTTATACTAAATATAAATCCAGAGTCACACCAGTGACACCAATCCAAAACTGATATAAACGAGATGACAAGATTGTCTCCTGGTCCAGGGGTTGAGTGTGAGGGAGATTCAAAGATCTAGCTTAATTTTTTTCATGTCTTAGACTCCTTCTATGACCTGCGACTATATGTGTTCTTTCCCTGGGCCTTGGTTCATCCTGCCTATTTAAATGGAATAGCTATGCTCCACTATCTGTCTCAGGAGTCTGCAAGCCTTGGGGGTTGAAATTCCTTCTTCCTATACAAACAAGCAGCTATAGGCACAATTAAGCTAGTTGCTTGGCAAGACTCTACGACTCTAGAGGAATCAAATGTTGCTAATTATCCCTTTAATGTATTCATTTGCAAGTAAAGGTAAGAAATACTCTTTTCCTTTATACCTTTATTCTTAGGAATATGTTCTATTCCATGAACACATTTGGTTGATCACATCAACCTCATTTCCAGGTTATATTTGAAGGACTTGGTCTTCACTGGGCCTTGGGCTTCAGAGGGCCTTGGACTTAGTGGACACTCAGGTATACACCTTTAAATACATGGCTTTTACATAATACATAATACATAAAAGCATACAAGGAATTTGTTCCAAAGAATTTTGCTTTCCTAGCAAAAAAAGTCTTTTCTAGGCTTTTCTAGACTGTTTAGTCTTTTCTAGACTAGAAAAACAGACTTTTGTAGACAATTTTCCTACTCATCCCCAAAAAATCTACTTTATTTTCATCTGTCTTTCAATGATGTAGATACTGCAGCAGCTTAGCAGTTTTATCTTTGCGATATCATTCATAGATGAAAAAATCATGACTTTTCCATGAAAAATGTTATTTGCTTTCACACTGGTCAAAAAATTTATATTTTTGTTCAAGTGAAAGTACAATCAAAGCTCTAATTCTGTTACCAGTTAGCTCAGAAGAGTTAGCTCAGAACAGAAAAAGAAGTGGCAGAAAAGTGACAGCTGTTCCACTCTTAGGTTTCCTTGCTTTCTAAAACCAAATGTATTGTGAGTCTTGAACCTAATGATGTCTTAGCAAGCACTCAGTGTAGCAGAAGTAGCAGGCTAGAAAACCAGAGGTTAAGTGAAGGCAGCTAGAAAGCTTGCAACTCTGTTCCCTGTTAAGAAAAGAATTGCTGGAATAAAAGTCTGGAGAATGGCAAAAAGGTTTAATATTAGAAATGGTAAGAACAGGGATTTACTTGTCCATTCAGATGGACATAAAAAAGAATAGCCCTTTTGGGTACTTCTGCAGTCTGAAAGCAAAGTACATGTCTAACATGAAGAAAAACAGCAGGAAAATATGATTGAAAAGAAGACAGAAGTCAGTCGTTATTTGCCCTTATTTAGGTTAATTTCTCAGACTTCTGTGGAAGCCAAAATATGAGCTGGCAAAGAGACATAGAAAGGCTCAGGATCCCACACTGGAGATTATTTTCCATGAGAGGGCTGAAAAAAAAGCAATTTACAAACATTAGTGGATCTTCAGTAGCGTCATCTCACCAAAGAATGTTTCTAATGCCCTCCAAGAAAAAGAGTGAACACTTTGAGGAATAGATGTCCTTCCTACTTTTGTCAGGGCAAACTCCAAATTACCAGTATGAGATGATATTTACATCTCTAATACTCTGAAATCCTTCAGAGCTAAAAGATTTGAAAAAATGAACCCTCCCACAGAAGTAAGCTGATATTTTGAACAATCTCTGCCTTCAATTTGTGGGAAGAAAAATGTTTTTGTTCTTTTACTGTTTCTCCTAACATTAACAAATTGTTTGTAAGTGTTAGTAAAAGTCTTTAATAATACTTTAAAGGTCAAGTTTGTGGGCAGAAGAATTTAGTGTAAAACATTGCTTTGTGTTGGCAGCATAATCATGAAATATGATGTTTTTTGTATC
This sequence comes from Rhynchotus rufescens, assembly GCA_032273925.1. Lineage (NCBI taxonomy): Eukaryota > Metazoa > Chordata > Aves > Tinamiformes > Tinamidae > Rhynchotus > Rhynchotus rufescens. Next base: position 20,196 of record JAVCKT010002928.1, on the reverse strand, counting down.
CTCAATTAGTAGCAGGAAGGATATTAGGGCTGGATTCTGCTTCAAATCAAACCAAAACCCTTGTGTCACTGAATGTAAAATCTGAGTCTTTCATTTAATTTGGTTTAGCTGATTGACAATTTCACCTTTTTAACTGTTCCACAAATGTTTTTATTCCAGGACACAATCATTTATGATTTATTTTAGGCTCAGAAAAACTGTATGTCAAGACTTTCCCATACTAAGTAGAATTTTGTTATTCATACAAACCTATTAAGGAATAATAAATTATTCAAGAAGTTAAGCAATTCATTTTTCATGTACTTTCGTATTCCTGTTCTCTACCTGTCTGCTCATACAGCTCTGATGACACTTTAAAGTCAGACACTTCTGATGCCTGAAGCTCTTAAGGGAAGGCTTTTGGATTTAAATGTGAAAATAAAAAAAGATCTTTGTCTGTGAAAATGTGAAGTGATGAGCTGTAGCGAAATCACAAGAACAATCCTCTGATGTCTTCAGCAAAGGCAGTGTCAAATATACACCTGACACATCTCCTGGAGAGGATTTGCTAAAGTGCCAAAGTCCAAAATGAGCTGTCTGCTGAGGATCAACACTTGTTTGTAAGTCCTTTTTCTAGGTAATATTTAAAAGCCAGTCTTAAAACAGGTTCTGTAGATAGAAGCTACACAGAATATGACAGTTTTGTAAATATACTAAATGTCTGTAGTGTAGGAAGTGGATATAAATAAACATGGACTAACAAACAGAACATAAATCTTCTAGACACAAGTAACTATTTTGATTAGTCTATAATACAAATTCCTAAGCCACTACATCTTGCCATGCTATTGTTTTCAATTTTAGGGATATAAAATTGACATTAATAGATAAAAGTACTCTGCCAATGAATTGATATTTACAAAGTTGGTGGGTCTTGTTACAGAACCATAGGCACAAATGAAAATTGGCTGAGGAATACACGATAAGGTCACCTACCCCAGGCTCCTGCTCTGGGGAAGAAACCATTCTTATTTACACAGTTTCTGACACATGATTGTCTAGTTTTCCTCCAAAACCTGCCAATGAAGGAAGTATGGACTGTTAAGCAATTTATCTCGATTCCCTGTGGAACATGGAAAAAGAGAATTTCAGCCAATAATGCCTCTTTTAAGCTTCTTAAAATGACATTTGACCAGAACCTCTTTGGCAAAGTCTTTGTGTGAACACATAAACACAAAGATAGATGAATAATCCTCCTTTAATGATGATGGGTGAACTATATGAACCCTTAGCGACTGGATTCATCAGAATATTCATCTGAGTATATGTTTATATTTTAGGCTACAATTCATTTGTCCTGGATAGAGCATCTCCATTTGAAATGTCCTTGAAATATGGGGTCAGCAGGCTGCACCTAATTGCCTTCAGGCAGCCTGTGACCTAGAGCTAACGCACATCAGTGTTCTAGACACTCGTTTTTACACACTTAAAAGATGTTAGAAGCTGCTAAACTATGTTGACTTCAGCATCTATTGACTTCCTCCTGTCCTTCTGTGTGATACACACTCGCACAAAACTTGGTTTCTCCCTATCCCCACCTTCATGTCTTCCTCTAAACATCCAGTAATAAGATTTCCCATAGTAACCTTTCCACGATTTCAAAATTCCCTTTCCCATATATTCCATACCAGCTCCTAAACCTCTGTGGGAAATCACTCTCTTTCATTTGCATGTCATTCTGGATGGAGAGGTTTGGGGTTTTTTTGAGATGTCTCTGCAGATTTCAAACCAGGAAGAGCAGACCAGTTTTTCTCGTTTAATGGAGAAAAGGAGAGTAACTAAGAGAGTTACTGCTAGTCTTAGGAGTAACTAGTTCCATGTGCTCCCTTTTCACTAATTAGTTTACTAGAGCTCCTCTGACTATCACTGCTTATTATGTGGTGATCCTCACCAAATCTTTGCTTAATACAATTAGCTTTTGATCAAATAATTTAATAAATTACAAACTAGGCACAGATTATGTAATATGTATATGAATGTTTTTCCATATATATGTAATATGTATTCTATTCTATTCAAGAATGCATATTACATACAATATGTAATTTCAGGGAATTGTCAGTGCTGGTTCCTTTAGAACTAATATATATATATAATCCAGTGATTGTGCCATATAGGACAGAGAAAAACATTTGTGGATGTCCTGATACAGCCCAATAGCAATACCACACTCTCCTTAATTGTCCTTGGAAACAGAAAAGTTGTGTTTAATTGGATTCAGAAGGGCTCTCTGGAGGAAATTCAGATGGGATTCATCCCAGCTAATTATACTCTTTCAGCCTCTTTTGGTGAGCTTAAAATGTCAGCTAAGCCTCATAAAGCAGATTGTCCTGAGTGCTGTTCCCTCTATCAGTTCCAGCTTGAATTCCTCCTTCTTGAACATGTTTTGGCAGAACTACACAAACATACAGTATATTGACATAGCAAGATAATTTCTCTGTCCCTAAAAGTTCGTATTCTACATGGATGAAGTTGTTGACCTTTAGAAAAATATGAAGATTGCTATCTCTATTTAACAGATGAGAGGGAGAGATAAGAGAAAGATGAAGTGTCTTTTCAGACCATAGGAGAATCAGTAGTTGAGTGAGAAGGTGAAAGAAGACCTGTGGAAGCTTTGGAATAGATGATAATTATATGTCCCTCCTCCATGTAGTCAGGTTTCAGGTAACCTGAGGATTTTCATCTGAATACATCCTACTGAATTGCCTTTCCTACTGAATACATCCTACTGAATTGCCTTGCCATATCCATTGCCTTTCTCATATCTCTGCACCAGTTTTAATCTGTGCTGCTGCATATGCAGATAAGAGTCAGCAGAACCTTTGGTTTTGAAGGAACATTTGAGAGATTAATTCTTTATTTGAAAAATCTGGCAAGTAGTCCCTTTGTGTGTCATTAAGCTGTAGGTTAAAGCAGACAAAAAAAAAAAAAAATGCAAGGTTAGATTATCTGTTGGTGACAGCCTAAATAAAATGCAATAATGTTTTGATGGGGAATGGACTGCTGTAAAACTGAATCTGAATGAAGAACAACTGCGGAAAATGACAGATACTCTTGGGAAAGTAGGTCTTGGAGTTTTACTTCTCTACATAGGAAATGACCATGTAAACTCTAAACTTCATGGATCCTGTAAATGTGGACAATGTTATTTACAAAGGAAAAATACATTTATAGATTTCATATGCTTCCCAGTCATCTTTACTGCTGGACTGGTGCATTTTTCTATTGCTCAGCATAGAGTTCGGACTGTTTTCTAATGAGTTTCTTCAGAAGATCACAGAAATTGATGTTTGTCTGAAATTCCCCCTCTAGTCACTAACCAGCTTACACCAATTTATCCCATAAGATGTTAAAAGGGGGAAAAAGAGTAAGTCCTATAAAGTGGCATGTCAGTAAGACATTAATGCAAATACTGAAGAGTAAAACCAACCAACAAAATGAACAGAGTTAATATTTGTCACCCACTAGTTTCAATCAGAGGAAACGTCCTTCTGAACGGTGACCTTACTGTATATCCATGACCTTTGCATAGGTGCTACTGGATAATCTAGACAGCTTGCAATTGCTAGTTCATTTCATTGGTAATTATGTACTATGTATGATTTCTAGGAATAGTCATTGTGGATAAGTCTTGTTTGTTTTGGCTCTCTTTCTATGGGGATAAACAGAAGTAGAGTGATTAATTTCCATTCTGTTGCCATGGTTATTAATAATAATGAGGTGATTATTACTGCACTGTAAACCTTACAGCAATTCCAACGCTGCTATAAAAGAGAGAGAGGGAGAAAAGGAGAGAGAAGAATAACAATGAAAGAGCTGGACCATATCCTCAGCCCAGGCAAATCAGCACTCATGTATTGACTTCGCTGAGAGGCAATGAAACAGAAGATGTGTTCCTGGAGAGCCTGGACTTGTGGAGTTAAACAGAGCAATATTAATAAAACAAGTGATAGATGAGAACCACTTGCTGACTTCAGTGGAGGCATGTAGGTTTGCACCGATTGAGATGAGCTCAGGACCTGGCATGATGGTCCCACCTGGTTATGTGGCCAATGGAAAAATGCCTTCATGAGCAAGGAAGGGGAATGAAGGCTCTGGACCAGCTCTTTCCCATCACGACATAGCACATCAACACGAAGCAAGGGGGACTTCAAGCAATAGATGCACGGATGGGGCTCAGCATCTGCAGGATCAGGCACTACCTTATTAGTTCCTTTTAAATAGGGTGTGGGAGGGGGCAAGGAGGAATAAAAGCAAGAAAACAAAAATGAAATAGGCCTTCCTCCTGCGTGACTAATATGCAACTCCCACATTCCTTGTACCTGCTCAGCTGGCTCTATCTTGTTCCACTAAGTGATTTGTATTCCTTCTGGAGACATTGCCATGGTCTTGGAACAATAAGTAACACTCATTTAATCAGATTGTCCCCATGGGTGAGATTAAATTTTTCAAGGATTCGGCACTCCTAGCTGGGATGTTTTGCAGACTTCCTTCTTGCTGAGCCCTGTTGTAGGTGCAGAAAGCTCACAATTGGCAAATCACAGCCACTGGACAGGCTTGTTGTTGTTATTTTATGGCTAGCTGGGATTCAACATCAGCCCGTTCTTGCAAGTCTTGGAATGACAGAAACAGGATGAGAAAGTGACTGTTCACATTCTTTCTCTCAAAAGCCACAACCTGTGCTTTGAGGTTGTTAATTTTCCGTGCTTCCTTTTCCAAATCGGGGGGGAAATTATTTTGCATATTTTTTTCTTTCTTCTCGTTTGTCTCATTTCTGTTTGCAAGTGCAGAAATCACCCTTCCCATACTATCCTTCACCCCTCATGTGTCAAGGATGTTAGCCTTGGCCAAAACAAAAACCAGAGCCCAGCTGCTTCTTCCCAGCTCTGCTTCCCTGCTGAGACTCTACCAAAGCAAAGAGGACAGCAGGTCAGATGATAATGCTGGCTATCAAAAACTCACACAGAGCCAAGTCAAAGATAAATATATAAATAAATACTTAATAAATAAAAAGTGTATGCAGAGGTTGAGGAGCAAAATAGTAGAATTAGGTGTGTTCCCTTTCAAACGGGCTTCTGAACATTTATCGATGGTGGTCCATTGCCAGCTGAAAAGAGCACCATTTTCTCCTGAAAACATATGGCAGACTGGATAAGAATCACTTTTCACTGGAGATGGACCTCATTATGAGAGTCCCCTGCATTTTTCTGCACTGTTGCTTATATGTTGAAGAAAAAAACTTTTTTTTTTTTTTTTTTAATTTAGGCTTTCTCTTCCCTCACAACTTTTTAACTGAAGAATTAGTGCAAACAGCAAGATATGTACATTTTTGCTCCTTTTTGTGCTATAGAAGCATCTGAAAGTTCCAGGTGCCACCAAGATGCACAAGTCCATCATGGTAAGTGCTGGAGAGATGAATGTTTTTCACACTTCAAAAATGTCAATGCTTGCTGATGAAAGGTTATGCATACTGAGGAAACCACAGTGAGAGAGGGTGAAGAATTGAACCTCACTGCCTTGAACATGATGGTGGCTCTCTAACCACAAGTTTGATGTCAACAGCAAAGGCTCTTAAAGATAGGTGGCCACTGGAGGTGTCTCTCCTCCAAGCATATCCTCGTGTTAGGGGAGAGACAGGGGCTGAAACTAGGGCTTCTTGGTGGTCCTGATGCCTACAGCAGGAGCTTAGATTAACATCTAAGCTTTTCCCTCTTCTCTGGACACTCTTGGCTATACTCTGTGGAGTGATGATGGAGTATGCAAAACTTTAGTCTTGTTTTAGTCTTACTGTCTACCAGTGCTGTGCTCAATGACCCTGAAGATCTGTCTTTGAACTCGCCCATATTTACACATTCCTCTTGTTTCCATCATGAAATTTTTCCATGACTGATGTCCAAGCAAAAATCTGAACCGCTGTGTCAGGTGGAGGCTTGGAATACTATAGAACAGTACAGATTTGGCTGCACTATGCCCTTACTTGCTCATCAAAAGAGAGACAATGTCAGAGATCCCTCAAAAGACATGAGACAGATTGGAAATTTGTCTGTGAGATATGGTCACATGCAGGAAAATGAGGTATATGCCTGAGCTCTCCACTGCCTTTCACAGACCCCAAAGGTGTGTTTGGTTGTCTATAATGGGGATTCAGCGCTTGTCATGATGGGCTCATAGCTAAAAAAAAAAAAAAAGAGAGAGAGAGACTAATAGATTTAGAGAAGGACAATAAAAGAGATGTATTTTTAAACCACTGGGAAACCTTTGTGTGATTTAGAAGCAGTCATGAAGCTCCTACCTTCTCGCAGGTTCATGCTGCTGTTCAATGCTTACCTATCTACAAGCAAGCAAACACATATCACAAGCACACACACATACACGTGCTGCTGCTTGTAATAACAGCCGTACTCTAATTGAGAGCGAATGGAAAGAGAAGAAATATGCAGCTTATTTCATTTGGAAAAAAAAGAAATCCGAATGAGACTTCTAGAGTAGTGTTTTCTAAATGGTGCAGCACAGTCCTTGCTGCTGCTTGGGATGGGGGAGGGCAGAGGATGGAGAGAAAGAGAAAAGGGGGGTAGGACGATTTCGTGGTTAGATGGGAGCTCCCACCCATTTCCTTTCCTTGCCCTTCCCAGGCATGTCAGAGCTGGGAGCCAAGACAAATCCAAGTCTCGGGAGCTCGCAGACAGACAGCACCACTTACCGAGAGCCGCAATTGCAGAGCGGAGGGAGAGAGGGATGAGGGATGGAAAAGAGTAAAAAATTAAGAAGGGGGCAGTGCCCTCTGCTGCCAAAGCACAGCCCGTGGTGCCGAGCTCTTGGAGGAGCAGGAAGCAGAAGGGGCCTCCGGGAGGTGGGGAATAAATAGCCAGGGCACATGGTGAGGGGAGGAAAGCATGCTGTGGTTCATCCCAGGTCAGCGCAGTTCATCCCAGGCTTCTCCCGCTGCTGTTTTTAGGAGTGAGCAACAGAAGGACAGTTCTGTCTCCTGCCCTCATGTAGGCATCAGCTTGGCTTCCTTTGGTCCTCAGAGGAGAATGGAAAGAGCTGCTGTTTCAAGGAAAACTGTCAGCTCCTCAGGTATGTAGGTCTAGGGCTCGCTGTTATTGCTGTGATGTAGACCAGCAAGGTCCCAACAGTGCAACCAAAGAAGGACAGGTTTGCATCTTTACTGTACAGGGACTATGAGATGAAGGTCAGGATTCACATTATCTAAGTTTAGACCTCTGAGGACTCCTCGTCCAGCTCCTCCCCTGGAAAGAGGGAGCTGGGATCCACCACTCAGCTCAGCCCTGTTGACCCCTGGAGGACTTTGTCCTTCTATATCCTACCCCCTGTTCCCTGTATCCTATTCCCAGTATCCCTTACAGGATTTGCTACCCCAGGGAAATAGGAGGTATCAACCCTTCAAATTGAGCAGTACCATTTTTTTTTTCCCTAAAATTTCTCCTAATTCTGTCATCTATCCTTCTCTCTCTCACTCCAGGGCTTCTTCCTTTATGGTCTGAACCCACTTTCTGGTGTTGGAATATGCCTGTGGGCTCTCCCCTTTGTGACCTCAAGATGTACATAATTCCATAGAGAGAAAAGGGACAGTTTGCATCATTGGGGTAACATAAAGTAGTCTGAGCAGCTGCTCACTAGCATGTAACATTAACCATAATTTGCCAAGCCAAGGGAATTCCAGCAGATTGAGCAAGGCTGTCTGGCCTCACACCTACTGTCTTAAATATCACTATATTTTCCTACGGGCAGATGGCAGAAGGGGGTCTTCTCGCTATGACCATGGTCTCTGAGCTGATATTAGTCTCTTCTGGTTATACAATGAAATCTGAAGTCTAGCATTTCCAGACCTTCCTCTCCATGTCAGTTTTCCTATAAATGTAGAATTGAGATCCTTATGGTCTAGGTAGAAAAATAGAAGGTGAGGTCAGAGGAATGGATGAGTGCTAATGAAAGTCAGAGTGGCAGAATGAAGTAGGAATCAGGATTCCCGGTCCAAGGGCAATTCTGAAATTTCAGATGACATTTGATCTGTTCTGAAATGAGGCTGGAACAAAGGCACAAAGTTTCAGAAAACCGAATATTCATCATTGTCAGCACAATGGAAAGCTAATAAGCAATCCTTAGAGCTAAAAGCAACTGCACCTATAGCTTCTGTTCAGTCCTAGCACTCTATGTGATAGGTTTCACAGAGATGGAAAGATCATAGAAAGTATATAACCTTTACCAATATTTCACACTTCTTACTCATGCATATATAACTTCAGAAGTGTGCTGGCTGAATAGGTCATAAAGCAGAATTCTCAAGTATTTATTATCCCATTGCATGATACCTCAACTTCAGGACATGTATGAAGAAAAGGTCTTCAATACCAGATTACAGTAGGAGACCATACCTTCCTACAGGGCTCCTTTAAGCATAGGCTCTGCTAGATGCTGTGAAAAAAAAAGGTACTCTGCTAATCTGTGATTTGATATATCAGTACACAGGGTCAGGAGTCAGGTGAGGCAATCACAGTGCTGTGCTACAAATCTGGGAGGTGTAACTCTCTGCAAGCTAGTTCCAGCAGCTAAAATCAGGTACTGCTACATATGAGAATCAATCTTTGCTGCTACAGAACACAGCAATAATCTAAGTAAAGCACAGCCCTGGAATTGTTATTACTTAGACTTTCCAAAGATGTTGAGAAGATAGGGGAAATGGGGTGTGCAACAGGAGGTGATGGAGAAACAATGCAATGGAGCTGTCTAATATGATGGCAAACACCACAGCTTTTGTTCAGAATTTGGAAACAGATTAATATTATTCCTAGAACTAGTAAAGGCTCTTCACGACCCTGGGGCAAATATATAACTTCAGTCAAGGTAGGAAATGTATCTTGAAGAAAAAGATTTGATGGAGTGAAATGCCTTATTTCAAACCTGTTTATCTCCCTCCGAAACAGAAGGGTAGCTAGTCCCTTAGCTACCTTGGGACTAGCTAAGGACATGAAGCCACGTTACAGTTCTCTTCACCGGCCTGAGGGAACAGAATGAGCCTCTTTTCTGTTTTCCAGGCTCTGACATTAAATCCCAGACCACAGCTTGAATCACCAGACAGAAAGCACTGTCACAGCCATATTTTCTTTTCCACAGCAGGTATATGTTGGACAAACCTTGTTTAGTAGCTGTCATGGCTGGTAAACTAGGGCATATTGCCTGGCTTTTCCCAAGGCCTCTTCTTCAGGGCATCTGTTTGTCACAGCAGGTTGTTCTGAAAAGGTCCTGCACATAGCTTGGATGCTGCTGCCGTGTCTCTTCCTGGTCCAGAACCATCTCCAGCACAGAGTTAAAGGGATAGAGTTTATGGTCTTATTCTTAACTCCTAGAGAGCAACAGCTACTTGCCCACAAAGGGCATGCCTGAATCCCCTGAAGGCATTGCTGGGTCTTTCTCTATGGCCGTTAATACATTAGCCATGTAAGACTACTGCACAGCCCATTTTTGCATTCTTCTCCTAGTGATAAAAATCAATTTAGCATATAATTTTTGAAGTCTCATTGCATGCATGGATGACATGCCCAGTAAAGTCGACTTCTGTGTCTAAGGTATGTTAAAAGAGATAAAAAGTTAGTATTTCTCTGATTCCATTTCAATTCATACCTAAAACAGCCCATCCATCAGTTCAAAATTCTTTTCTATTCCCTCGCTCTTCTTTTCTTTGCTTAGCATGTACAACGGAGAAATAGTAGACACTGTTTGTTTGTTTTTCGCTCAGAGGAAAAAGTTCTAGTGGAAGAAAAGACTTGAATGGTTCACAGAGTGATGACCATTGGATAACTTGTTTGGAAATTCCAGCAAACGGTCTTGGCAAAATGGAGTTTCGGAAAATAACAAGGAAGGGCACAGGATGCAACGTCATGATACATCTCACTATAAAACAACCTTGAAAGGCTGGAAAAGGTTTGGCATATCTCTCCTGTTGAAAAGACAATAGCAGTGAGAGCTTGGCATGATCTTCTCTGAAAAAACATGGAAACTAGACATAAGAGCGCAAGTTCTGGCAGCACCATGTTTTTCTTCACCCGCCAAGAGCTCGTGGTACTTGGAACACACCACAGCAAAATATAAAATATATATATATTAAAAGAAGAAGAAAGTGGCATGACTTTTTCCTTGTTTCAAAAAGGAGCAAAGAACAGCTTACTACAGCTTCTCCTGGAACTGAAGCAACGGAAAGCACTTAATGTTTTCTTACTATCTCTGCACAAATACCCATAAATTGCCTTTGTGGGTGGCAGGCACCCATTTTGTTCGATCCTGTGCAGACACAGATTAAAAAAAAAAAAAAAAAGAGAGATGAGTGTCTGCAGTGAAAGCACAAAGAGCAAGCTTGTTAAGCCATAACCTTTGATGTGGGAGGGCCGCAATGCACTGTATAGTGCAGACACATCCATAACATTGAGGTGGACACCAGAGGGAAGGTCAGAGAGCTCAGCTTGGCCTGAGGAGAGTCAGGAGTGGGATGGTAGCAGAAGCTCCCACAATCTCCTCCACAGCTCATGACTTCCCACAATGAGGAAAAGGTTGGGAATGTGCTTTACACTGAGTATGGCAGAATGGGAGGACCACTAGGATCCTTGTGAACTACAATTCTGTCATTACTGAACCAGGTGGTGGGACTATGTTTGCTAGTATTAATAGAAAAAAAATATAATGCCATGCACCCTTTTCCTCTGGAGTAGAGTTTAGGATTCACACTGTTCCCAGGGGATGTCTGTTAATAAAACAGAAGTGCTGGACTTAGCTCTGGATGTCAGTTCTTCATATCGCTATGTGCTGCTGACTTGAGGGAAAAGTCAGCTTGGTGCTTTTTTTTTTTTTTTTTTTTTTTGAGCCCTCAGAGGTCTCAGATGCTGACTTTCTTTCAAAGGGAGCAAGGCACTTTCCTACCTGAGTGGAACTGGTCCTCAGCATCCTCCGAGCACCTGACCTCACTCACTTGCCCAGCTGTTATTAACATAGATTGTATCTCAAGCTCCACCGGACCCTTTCCCCCTGGTAAATGCTGGAGCATCATCTTTTATCATCATCCTTTCTGTTCTTCATTTGGTCACTCAAGTTACAACTGACCACAGCCTGTCCCTCAGGAGATTCAAGATGCGGCTGGAAACCCTAGTCGTGGTTTCTCCACCCATTTGGGATAGGAAGGAGTCACACCAGTTGTTTTTGGCTGCTTGGCATGCCACTTGGCCGTGGCCATGTTTCCGTGGCTTGTTCTCACCCGCCTGTCTTTGCTCTGACACCTTTTTCTTGCCGCTTACCAGCCCACCTGACTTTGTTTTTGCCTTGTGGGCTCCTTGCCCTGTTTGTGCACGCAGTGCAGGCATTTCGGCTTCCCACTCTCTTGTCTTGCGCGTGGGACTGAATCATTTCTTGGCTTCTCTGGTTTCTCATTTTGGCTTCTCTTGACTCTCATGTTTGGCTGCTGCCTCTGAATAGTCAGGCCTAGTTGTGCAAGTCCCTCCAGCCCCACTCACCTTCAGGATTGGTCAGATAGGACGGAGTTTTCATTTATTTTTCCCCTACTTAAGATGAGACAAATAAAGAATTTTAGATAAACTGTCTTCACATAGGTGATTATAAGATACCACTAAGTCATCATGTGGCTGTAGTCCCTTGTAGCCAAAACACAAGAAATGCAAGCCTTATCCAAACAATGACACATAGAAGAGGAGACAGAAAGAGACAGAAATATTTTTGCTACAGTAACCTCAGGATCAGGTCAGGTCCTCCTCAAAATCAGTGGAAATTTTTTATTATTATTATTGACTTACAGATCACTGTGTTACTACTAAATACTGCAGTTGAAATAGTTTGATGAAAGGGATGATGGACCTTTTTATGTCATGAGTCCGGAGAAGGGGATTATTGACCTTTTCATGTCATAAGTCTGAGGCTTGCAAAGGGGTTTACACCTCTTGTTCTCTCATAATTTGGACTATATCCTGCACCATTGCAACACAGATATGGCCATTCTCTTGTCCCTTCATCTGTAATTTCACAAGCAGCTGCATCTAGCACATGGGTCACAGAGCAGACTGTATGCTATACTGAAACTGGGAACACATTGAGTGATAGGACAAGGCTTAGAGGGTCGTCGTTACGACTTTAGTATTTTTCACTCTCTATGAACTAGCACAAGCCTTAGTAGGAGTCACTCTGCTTAAGATTCAGTCTGATAATTCCAAATTGACCATAAAAGACTGATAGCTTTATTTCTTTTCTTGGTTTAGCCCATCTTTATAATTCCATATATTTCTTATAATAACACTAGTAGTAAAACCCTTATTGAAGTCATACACATTTATACATATGTAATATTTTGAGCTTCTCTGAGTAAGAGGAATGTTGGGATGGCTTGACAGCATATATGCTTGAGACATCCATTAGCTACTCCATTATGTTCCTCATAGTTTTTTCCCATTAATTTATACATATATGTATATAAGCACACATACACACGCCTAGTATATATATTACTATATATGTCAATATATATCTCCTATAATGAGAATCTAAGGAAATAATCCATTTTCTCAGACTCTTCATTAAATGTTTGGACAATTTGACCTTTTCTATCTCTGCCAAGTCCCAAACTGAAATCTCCCAGAACACAGCTCCTCCTTTAATTTAGAGATTTAGAGGTGAGCCTTGAGACATAGACTTGTCCTGCATGCCACAGAGTTGTGCTTCCAGGACTGAATATTAAGATCTGTTTATTTTAGTTTGGCATTGAGAATCCAAAATGATATTTAATACTGCCTCTAAATTCCCTCTTTTTCTTGGTGTGGGAGGAATAAAAGTAAAGAACCTCCTTTCTTCACCTGTCCAAGAAAGTGCTTTTCTGTTCCAGCTGCAGGATATCTGGGTTGCCTTGAGCACTTTGATTTTGTTGATATGAAACTCCTTGTAGAAAAGCTTGAGCTAAATGTTTAATGAGAAAAATGCTAATTGCCTAGCAGCATGACCTGGACTACAGGCTCAATTAATGGCTCAATTTCTCTTCTGAGTTTCTTGTGTGACAAAAGGGAATATCTCTTAGTGAAGTAGAAAATGCAGAGTGAGTTATCCCCTTTCTCTCTATTTGTTTTAGCTTAGTTCTATATATATTATTTTATTGAAAAGGTTTTCCTAAATTCTCCGCAAAATAACAACCCTGTTAATAGAGGCAGCTGCAAGAGACAGTTTTCATTGCCGTCTTTAATTATTAAAACTCCTCCATGTCAACTGACTTTGTTCCCCTGATGAAGAAGAATCTATAAAACACCCAAAAGATCTCTTAAAAAAAGAGGAGACAGCTATTTGGTGTTAATCGACAACTGTCACCTTGCCAAGAATTGCTGTCTGCTTTACTCAACTATTCATGATTTAAACAGTGCAACAGCTTTGACGATGTGCGCTCCTGGAGCCTGCAGAGATCCTGATCATTATAACACTGGAAATGGCCTATGGTGAGGCAGTACCTGATATCTCAGAGCAGTACTTTGTTAAAATGCCTATTTGTCTGTCAACTCCTACACTAACAGTTTTTTACAAGATGCGTGTGGACACACAAGCTCAGGAGAGCACTAGTTCTGTATCTCTCTCCAGTGCACAGTGCAGTCTGTAGAGTTACTTAACCAAGGCTTGACGTTCTCCTACTTCATTTTTATCTTCCAGCACTGTCCTACTTCCTTGGAGAAGAAAGAGATCAGTTAAACATGGAGCATGTGATAGCGTAGTAGCTAGAGACAAGCACAGTAACATCATTGACCCCTTTGGAGCTGGCCATGATTAATCACTTCAGCTGAAGTCCAAAGTTAGCTGGGAGAAATCAAGGCCAAGGGCTACATGGGTGAAGAAGTGGCAGGACCAGAAATAAATCTTTCCTGAAGTTTAGCCCTTTATCAGAAGACTTTTCTTGTTACATAAGTAATCTTGTCACTTTTCCCAATCTGTCACCAGGGCAATATTCTTTAAAAGAAATCATTGCTACCATTAAAGGAAACTGTGCATATGCAGTATATTGCATTCTTGACTCCGTATTTTCTGAAATCAGTAGGAGAATGGGACACCCAGGTAATGCAGACTGGAGACACAGTAGTTATAGACACCTTAGGTTGCATGTAGGATAGAAATCAACCACCCTCATTAGTACTTAAATTGACAAAGTGCTACCAAGGTAACGGCCCTCTTCACAATATTGTTGTCTTGACTAAACAACTTACCCTAAGCTCAGTTGAAATAATATGTTTTTTCACCTGCAGGAGTGAAATATTCAAGACGACATTCCAAGACGGATCTGGTTAAGGTCATAAAAATTTTGTGGTAACCTATATATTATTTTTATGCATATGCTTAACACGATGTATTTTATGAATGTGTGAATGTGCAATAAATCACCTAAAACATAGTGTAAAACACTTCAGACTCTTACCAAGATATCAGATGCTCACATATATTCCATACATCTACGTACTCATGCAGATGCACAAGCATAGAGACCTACCACCTCCTGAGTACACTTGACAGATGGGAGAGGACTGCCTGTTTGTCTTCTGTGTGGGAGGTCATGAGAGCAGTCATCGTGTCTGTGATGGATTAGCAGTCAAAATGAAGATAGATAATGTGGAGGAGCGGCATTTCTCCAGCTCTGAGTGTATGTCTCAAGAGGTGGAGCAAAGGACAGTGTTACAGAGGAATTATATTGCAGGAAAAGTCTAGTGTAGCAGCAAGAAAAAGACAAATACACTGAAGTTCATGCTTCTGCAGAAGATTGCTCAGAGAAGGCCTACATAAAACTGAAATCTTCAGCTGACTCTGATTGGGGATAGGATACACAACAAATGGCTTCTTGATTGACCCCAGTGGCTATGATTTTATGCTTCTGAGACTTAATCAACATTATTCAGCATGTGCTGGCTCCAGCTGTTCAGGTATGCACTTCAAGTGTAGGGCATGCTCCACAGGTCAAGAAGTTTAAGCCAGCTTGGAAAAGCATCCAAAAAGCCACACAAGTTTATGGGACTGTAAATGTTTGACAGTGAGGGTGATCTAGGAGTTTTCAGAGCGTAGACATTGTTCATTCTTTGCAAGTAATAGGAAATATTGCAAAAATTGTTGTGAAAGGAATTTCTCTCTTTTATTCATGGTATCATACTAAAAAGAGAAAATAATCCTTTCCGATCCTATCATTTATGGATATGTAAGAGAGTGAGACTTTTTATAGAAGACTCAGTAAATGTTCTGCAGATATGATACTTGTGAGAGTCAGTGGACACCAACTGCAGGTAAACCAAAACATTGATGTAATATATGTGGCCAGTTGATGGTGAAACAAAATTCCTTCTTAGTTCCAGCATATCTCTTTAATGACTCTGTTGCATGCTGAAAGAACAGTCTTTCTTATGTCATTGAAGAAAATCCACGTCAATTTATTGTTAAATCTCAGAAATTCATGTCAACAGCAAAATCAGTATCTAGTTTCTTTATTTTATTTGGGTAAAAAGATGACCACTGTGTTCAGCAGAGCATCAGCAGAATGCTATCCATTGTTTCCCAACAAGAAGAATTTTACAATATATTTTGTAGATGATTACTGAAGTGATTTAATATTAAATACAATCAAAGTGCAAGAATAAGAGATGTGTCCTAAATATAAGATAAGGTTCCAAAACGCTCTAGACCATCTTGAAAATGAATATTTTACATGGTCTTGTAGGTCTTGTAGGTCTTGTAGTTCTTGTTGCAATGTGGGGATTTTTATTATTTAGAGGAAGGTTAGACATGTAGACTCCATTCTCACTCCCAACATGGAAGCAGCTCATAATTCCACTTCTTTCTGTCAATATCCAGGTACTTGTCTATATTAAAACTTTATTCTTATTCTCTGCACTCCACTATCATTCCAGGTTAAGTTCCTCTCTTCACTCTGCTGATTGTCCCTGCAGATCCCCTGTTTCATATAATGCACATCATACTCCCTGCAAGGTTGCCCTGGTCACTTGAGAAATGAAGTGACACCTAGTCTCATGAGACTACTCATGGACCTCCCCATGCTGACCTGCCTATCTTTGATCTTATCTCTTTGTCTCATATTAGGAAATCATCCAATGACAATGTGATTTCCAAAGTCCCCAATTTACCTCCTTCCCCAAATGGCCTGCATCTCCAGGCAACTCCATCCACCAGGCTGCAGACATCAGGTGTTTCTGAAACAGCAGGTCAATTCCAAGGGAAGCATCAGATGGGTGAGCTCACATGAGAGCTGGAAATGTTTTTGTAAATTTTTCACCCTGCCAATGTATTCCTCCAAAGTCAACACATTTCCCCTGAACACTTCACTTTCACCCTATCAGTGTTTTCCAGTGGAAAGAAATGCTCCAAGGGGAAACTCATGACCAGGTCTCCTCATTCTTATGAAGGGCCAGTTCAGTCACTAGTAAAATTAATTTGAGTTCTTTGAAAGTGGGACTTCCACAGGGACCAGATTATTATATAGATATATATGTATATTTTAAGAGGAAACTCCCATTGACTTTGGCTAACCTCAGATTCCAGCCCTCAGAGAGGGCAGTGTCAGTCAGAAAGTTCTCATTTACAGGGTTTCCCATGTTCTAGAAAGATAGCCTGGGAGAAAAGGGTGAATAATTAAGGAGAGGATGGTACTTCTGGCTGTAGGGTAGAAGTGAGAGGAAAATAAGAAGCAGAATGAGGGCGAGAGTGTTAGCTACTTGCAAGAGCATAGCAAGAATACACTGCTCCCTCGCTTTGAGTGAAATCAGTGCTATGCAAAACAATCTAGAGGATAAGCACTGCTCTCTTGCTTTAGTTGAGATCAGTGCCTAAGCCTGTACCCTAGGATACCGCGTCCCTACAGCATGTTCTCTCATGGACCAATTTAGCAAGAGTCTCAAGTTTTCAGTTCCTGCAAAACAAAAAATCTCATAGATTCCCAAACCCACAAGGGCCAGCACTGGGTATGGAGCCGGCAGGAGTGTGTAATATAAGAGAGTGTTTGTTGGTAGCCTGGGATAAGCCCAGCTCTTAGCCCAGCCTGTCAGCTCAGAAAGCCACTTCTTTAAGCACAATAAGAAAGAGTGATTCATGGTCTATTGATGTTATCACCAAACCGGTGCGGGGAACAGCCATGCCAATTTGGAGTCCCTCTCTCTCTGCCAGCAAAAGCTTCATCTACAAGCTTTCAAAGCTGAGGAGAAAAAAAAAAGTAAAAAAGAAGAAGAAATATAGTATGAGGCGCCGGTGCCAGAGGCTGACGCTGGGGCTGGGCTCAGGAAGCTGGCGGTAGGCAGCATGTGTGCACAGACAATGATGCAAGAAGACTGCGTCTGGGCTCCAGAGCCGCGATACAGGCAGGACATCGCACTGAGGAAAAAAAGGGAGAAAATCCCATTCTGACTCTATTCCTTGTTTTTCTTCTCCTGCCACTCATACCTACTTCTCAGCATGACAGTCCTAAATTTTGATGGGAAAAAAACTCTTGGCAGGCACTGGTGGGAAATTATTGACCTTCGTGAGTCGTTAACAGCTCCCAGTGTATTTACAGGCTACCCATAATAGTGTGGGGCTTGGCATGAAGGTTTTGTCTCCTGATGAGAGAGGAGGACACACCGTAGCAAGTTCTGTGTAACTCCTTTGACTGACTGTTAAGCTGCAGTGCCTTTAAAATACAACCTCTAGAGTTGCTTTCAGGATCGGGCTAGCTGGCTCCAGACTTCTCCCTTCCTAAATCCTGCCTCAGAGGCCCATGAGAATTGACTTTCTGTTGAGAAAACAAAACAAAACAATAATGATGATGATGATGATGTTGATAATAATAAAGTTAGTTTGGAAATTCTGCATTCTTTCAAATATTTTTCATTCTTTAAAATCTACCTTATCTTCATTTACATCACAAGCACTTCTGGAGCAAGATCCATTGACATAAAAGTATAAAAGTATAAAAAGTATATCTTGGTTGAGCTGAGTAATACCATTAGTGTTTTTAGTGAAGTCTCCTCTTCTAGCACTCTGTCTAGTCAGTAGAGAGAATTGTGCCTCCAGAGAAATATTCATTCCAAGTCTGTGAAAATAAAGTGGGACCTCTAAAGATGTCTATTTGGCTCCATTGACTTTAGAGGGAAGATAGCTGATTGACTTAGCCTTAGGCAAATGTTTATCCTAAAACAGATACCTGCATTTGGCCAGATGAATCGCTCTCATTTACTATAATCATTAAGGGTTCAATTATTTTGCTTGCACATAGGCCTCTAGTGATAATTTGATTATCCTATGGATTCCCACCTGGCAACCAGTTGGTACATCAGAATTGCCTTGACATAGGTCCTGTGGTACATTTAACAGTCCCATTTAGGTGTTTTGGACACTGGCGGCACTCACATGGTCTCAAGTGACGCTGTAAGTGTACAGACTCCTAGTTCACATGTACACACTTGCCTGCAGCCATGTATATTTAGACTGCTTAATCCATTAACAGGTCACTGTTGGCTAAGAAGAAATCAGAAAGTGATCTGTAAAAATATGGCAAAAAATCACTAAAAACACTGACCATTTCCTTGCACCCAGTCAAGCAAAGAAGTCAGAGAAGTTAAAGATACAAGTGACCATTCAAAATCAAATCTTATTTTGATTGATTTGTAAATGAAAAATGTTATTGTAGCGTGGGATGAAACAGTCTGGAGGGTTGTGTTTAAAAAATATTAGAGGGTCCGTGAATGGAAAATGGAGTGGAAAAAAGTTAACAGACATTGCTTTGCAGAGAGATTTTCTGTTTCATCATGATTTTGCTATGTTCAGTGTGCAGGATTCAAAATGTAATGCAGGACCTTGAGCAACTGCTCAGCTCTAGGGGAAAAAATGCAGATGTTTAATCTGATATCTGCACTGTACCAGCTGATCTACTCTTAGCCAGGTCTTACTAAGGGCTGACAGAAGTGAAGGGCCATGGGCAATGGAAAAATATAAACTGTCCCACAGGTTACTCATTGCTTTTAGGAAAGGCCCTTTGAGGAACAGAGCAGCAGGCAGTGAGATGATCATCTCAGAAAATATTTCATGATCTAGAACCAGATTTAACTTAGCTACCCACACACGTAGCTGTAGAAGCAGTTGGTTCAATAGACCAATAGAAATAAAGGATTAAATGAATATGAAACAGTCTATCCTTAAAATATAAAAATGAATGTCAAAAAGGGAGTTTAATAGCTCAAACTGACTTGCAGACTTGAAGTCTCAATTATTATAATGAGATTAAATTTTTGATTTACTACAAAACTGGGAAGTACAAAGCTTCTCTGCTCTTACCTGATTCTGACTTATATTCCTTTTTATTCTGTGCAGACAAAATCTGGAAAAAGACATTTCTCATGGTTGCCTGACATATCTGTCAAAAGCACTAAGATCCCCACACTGCTACTGTCTTCAAGTGAGCTGTGAAGAATTAGGTTCATGATGTTTCCAGTAGGCGTTTAAAAATCAAAGTGCTCTCAATTTAAGAATGACTTGGAAAAATCTAGCAGCCTATTTGACCAAAACCACTCCTTAGATCTGCATTTGGAGAAATCAAGACATGGAATCTATGACTTTAAATTTCAATTATTTAAACCCCTATGGCTTCAATTTCCAGTACTTTGTTTCTGGTTATGTCTTTTTCTTCTCAGTTAAAATGTCACAGAGTGTTTGGGATAGGAAAAGTTTTTTGACTTGGTGCTACAGAATATGTCTTTAAGGACATATTTTAGGTCACACAGGCCTCCAGACAACCTTAAAGCTGTAATAACCTTTCATCACTTTTCTCTATTTCCATTTAAGGGTATGACTATGTATGTGGGATATTGCTGGTACACAAAAACTCTCCCTACTTATTCTATGAGCCAGACAGATGTGAACTTGTTCTGATCTCAAAATCATGTAACTATACTTATTTTGGTTCAGAACTTGAAATATTTTGGATTGCTAAACTATAACTTTTATAGGCTCATATATTACTTCTTGAAGAATTACATCTGAAAATAGAAGAAAGGGAGAAAGGGAAAGAAAGAAAAAGGGAGGAAAATAAGAGGAAACAAGGAAGGAAAGGAGGAAGAGAGGAAGGGAGGTAGGAAGGAAGAGAGTAAG
>JAVCKT010002926.1:0-27944 GCA_032273925.1 Rhynchotus rufescens | reverse complement strand
CCTATCAAAAAAAAAAAAAAAAAAAAAAAAAAAAAAAAAAAAAAACCTACTTACTCTTTTCCATTTGAATTTAATTTTGCATTTGCTTTCATATTAGATTAAAGGGTCTTGTTGTTTTACATTCTGTCACTCTTTTATTTTGATCTGATGAAAGGTAAGTTAACGTTGCCTGTTTTAAAGCTTCATTAATAATAATGAATAGTGCACAGTGAGTTTTATTGACTCATTAACCTGGCTCTGGAGAAATACACTGATTAAGTGTCAACTTAGGAAAAAAATTCAGAGAAGTGGCAAAATAAAGCATGTGAACTGGACTGTTCAGCAGCACAGAAATAAAAACAATTGTTGAACCTGGCACTCCTGCCTGTTGGGGCAAAGCTCTGTATAATTTACAGTTCACTTTCTGGGCCCCTGAATCCAACACTCACTTCAGGTATGTTTAATCGCAAGCACAATCATGTGTCTGTTGCCCCAATACCTACAATTGCCAGTAGATAACGTATCAGGGGTAAATACTACTATAACCAGCTATTAGAGGCTTACTTGTAGAAATTATTTTCGATACCTTTTTTTGGGTGGTAAAGTTGGTCTGGACAGGGTTGTAGACATAAATGGGCCAATGAATTATTATTAATTGCTACAAATACCACATATAGTGCTTTCTATTTCAGTGTCAGGTATTTTCTATATCAGAAAGGAGGTTATTGGTATTTCCACCTGGAAGAGTCTATGGACTTCTAGCTTCCCCATGTTTTTACTGATTCATGTTGCCTTCTGAGTTATTGGCTCCTATTTCTTCTTCAACACTCCATATCAAAGCTTGTGTAAGTAGATTTTCTAATGGATCAGATTGGGTTAAACAAATTTCCTTATTTGAGAGTTAGACACATGAGAATCAGTAAAATAATCTTAATAAAAAGCAGTTGCACTACTGGCCAGCTGATCTGAAGAATATTTGCTTTGTTTGATATTGGATTTTAGACGTTCACTCCAAAGTGAATCCAGGTTTGCCCAAGGCATATCTGTGAAACTGATTCGGACTGATACTTAATGTTTTGCTACCTTTGATATACTGTTTTATTTGGTGATTTATCAGTATATGTTTTTACCACAGATGTAGATCAAAAGAAATTTCTCATCTGAAATTAATTCTGTTGAAATCAAAGGAACTCCAGTCAGCTGAAAATTTCACCATTTTTCAACATTTATCTAATTTTCTGGAAAAACCTAGACATTGCTGATGTCATTTAAAATTATCAGAAAATAATGAAAATGGAATTCCATGGAAATTCATGGAATACAGAACAAATCTCAGCACAGAAATAACTGTCTATAACCTAAAGCTTCAGAGTGTTCAGGACTCGAATGGTTGAACTGTACCATCTAGAAGCATTACCAGAAAATGTATGTATTTCATCTGTAATTTTGTCAGCTCAGGATACTCATGAGACAATGTTTGTCTACATTGTCTGAAAGAAGTGCTGTGTAAAGGGGAGATAACTTTGGACAAAATTTAAAACATAATTTTGATATTTTTTATATATTTTGGACAAACGAGAAAACCAGCAACAAGAAACAAAATATGAATTTTTAAAACTGTTTGAATCAGCTTATCAAAAAATTTTAGGCTAAGTTATTTCTTGCAGTGTTCAGTGTCTGTAGCAATTAGGACTAATAATCATCTCATTTTTCAATGCCATGGACTGATGCATTGCACCAAACTTTACTTCTCTGATATTAGCAATTATACAAGACCAAGTAATTTTTTTATAAATGAAGTATCAAGCTTTGTCATCCTTAGTCCAGCTGCAGCAAAAAGTTGCAGTATAGCCAAAGAATACAGCATACTCACATGGTACATAAACATTTGTATGCCTCCATGTAGATGTGTCACAATAAATAACTGTCTGGTAGAGCAGATGGCATATAGTGTGCATAAAGTGTCAACTCAAAATATCTGCTGTAACGCCTTGATGTGAGTTCTGCTGAAAATGTGCCAGACCACAGAACCGTGAGAATGGCTGTTCCCAGTTTCAAACAACACACAGCACTGCATTCTCACCAAAATACAAAAACAGCTTTTCTTGAATAAAGAATATCTTTTGAGGTATTAAGTGCTCTGCACTGTAATTGGCATTGGTGATTAAAACTGCACTATTTTTGTAAGGTGCTTAATTAGTGCCTTAGCACCTACATTTTCAGAGATAATTCGGAACTAAGCAAATGCTATTATGAAAATAGTCTTTGGTACACATGATGTGTTTTTCTCTTCATCATTCCCTAGATGACAGCTTTTCCCTAGTGAACACAGGCTAAAGTACCTCCATGAACAGCAGTAAGTCATAAGCTAAATAAAAGAGTAACGACTGAGTTCATTACCAGCTCTCAGAAAGAAGAATCCAATGTCTGCCACCAACTGCAGACTAATTGAAATGAATGTCTTCACTGAAAGCCTTAAGGTCTGTAAATCTGTGAGGACTAACAACTATACATCAGGTCTGTCAAACTTTATCTCTGAATCATTTTTACTCTGATGTTTCCAAAGTTTCAAGCTTCTTGACTAACTCCCAAAAGAAATATATAATGAATAAAAGCATTATTTTTTACTCAGGCTGTTAAAAGATTTTCACATAGCTCCATCTGAAATATGGAAAATTTTGCTCTAAGCCATGAGTAAATGAATGTCAGTGCTTTTGAAATATGGTAAACAAACTTCTATGTTGGCAAAATTGCTTTCTGCTTTTTCCTTCAGTCATCTAAAATTGAGAAAACATTTGATCTGAAGCCACTACAAGTAAATAATAAACATATTTTTAAAAAATGGAGACTTGAGGTAAGTGCATTTTACAGGTTTTCTTCAAAAATTATCTCATTATATAGAAAAAGATGATTTATAGACACCTGCCTGTTTACAGCAGACATGGTGTCCAGCTTTGGGGTTTGCTCACATGGAGATCCGCTGTGCTGCTGCTTATTATTTAGATTATTCAGGCTGAGCAGGTCACAGAGGTTTTCTAACATGGGCAAATATTAGTTTTCGGCTTGCATCATTACTATCTGATTTTCTAGCAATATTCAGAACGTCTTTTTCATTCTTTTTTATTGATGTTCCTATGTTCCAAATCGAATAATTTTCTATGCAGGAGGCATAACACTTTCCAAGGCTATCCTTGAGTCTATTCAGACAGACAAGCTGGTTGAGCTGCTTTGCATGTCCAACTTCTGCCTGTCTGCACCACTGCTGTGGTGTCCAGCACCCCAGGCCCTGTTTCAGAAGAACATGTTTCATGCACTACTACCCAGCACTGCTACTAGCACATCCCACTTTTCACATTCAGACATACAGAAATAGATAAGACAGATGGTTTTAGTGTTGCTTCACACTAGCCAGCACAACTGGATCAGACCCTGTAATTGATTTCTAATGTTATTTTAGTCTGTCTCTTGTATTTGGTCAGTAACAAAATCTGCATCTGGAGAGATGCTGCTGTTGTCAAAATTCCCATGCCATCTAACCTATGGTCTCTTAAGACTTATTAAATCATGGGGGAACCACAAGTAGCCTGTGAAGAGCTAACTCTATAAGGAAATGCAATAAAGTGAAACCTCCCCTTAGGTCTCTATGGGGGAGGTTGAAAAAACACTTTCAAGCTGTAGAATTCCAAAATGAGACTTGGAATACTGATATGAAGGGAAGACATACATTTGCTACTGTCATTGTCCACCATATTCTTTTTTTTTTTGTATTTAATTTCAGCCTGTATTAATCTTGAATCTCAAGTAATCAGTATGCAACTGAATGGCGTACTCTCAAAGCTCTATTGGTAAGTTTTACATAAGACAGTGTATATACTGCAAAATGTGAAGCATATATCCACCCTTCCATCATTTTTTTTTTTTTGAAATAAATTACATTAACTTTTTTTGACTAGCACTACATGTGAAAGTTCTCTAGCTACCAGCTACCACTCCCATGTTCCTTGAGGTACGTATTCTCAGCAGATCATTTTTCTCCTCATGAATGAATGAAAACACCTTATATTTATACCCAAAAACTTTGGAACGGTGTTAGAATTCAGATTAATATTTTTACCTGACAACTGAGATCAAGCATCCTAAGCAGATTCCTTTTCATCTGGAAAACTTTCTTAATAGCATTCGATAAGCTCTGTCTCTCAATAACTTGACTGTAATGAGAGCTGGTATTAACCTTAAGTGCTCTGGATCATGTTGCTGGGCCTAACTGGTAATGTTGGAAGGTTTACAAGACAAAAAGCACTTATCATAGGAGGTCTAGAATTGGTTTTCAAAGATGAGCATCAAAACTTGAATTTGACCTCCTTGTCAGTTAATGTTAATGAGAACATAAGATACTGTGTCTCTCTAGCATTCTTTTTCATGCTAGAATGCCAAGACTATCTAGATATCATAAATCATATCAAACATTTGCCTAAGAAAAGGAAGTATTTATGCAGATATTGTCTATTATAGCAATTTTTTTCCAATGAGGAATGTGAAAATCTGCACTGTTCTTCCATAATGTTTTGAAGAGATCAGGCTGCTGTATACAAATTAGAAACAGCATTTTCAAACAATTAGCTAATCCTATGTATTAAATTACCTGTTTAATCTGAGTATGAGCAGCTTATACCATAGCGGTGTTGGTTGGAAGAGGCCTCTGGAGACCATTTAGTTCAACTTCCTGCATCAAAAATATCATATGGATATGTAGATTTACTTAAGATGGTTAAACTCACATGGCATGAGTCTGATGTTTTTTATTTCTTACTCAATATATTTAATGGGATAAAATGAACTCTTTCTCCTCATTCATCATTTTTTTTTCTACAAGACCTTTTTTTTCTACAAGGTAAAAGAGCAATAAACAAAAGGGAAGGTCTTTTCCTGGTAAGAACAGTTGAATCTTACCAAGCTAAACTATCAAATGATCTAGACAATCAACAAATGAGTTCTACTACCCAGAAAGTTTAGCCTTTCATTAAAATTTGTGAGACTCACAAGTGCAACATACAGTAACTCAATGCTTTCATCAAACCATAACTGAAATGGAAAGTCTTTAACCAATTAGCATATTTTGAGTTCAGCACACACCTATTCTTACACGGATGGGTGCTATGATGAGAAAAACCTATCTCTGAGCATACCACTATTTTCTTGTTGTTTGCCTCATTTCCCAACAGTAATGGGGAAGAAAGGTGTTTTAGAAACATTGGTTTCTCAACAAATATCACAATTATAGAGCTCCCTATTTAAAGCTACAGTATGTATCCAGGGACATTTTTACATATGCATAATTTTAATTTACACCTTCTCTGGTACGAAGTAAGGTGAGAGAAATGTTCATCAAAATCTTTTCACATTTAAATGAATATCTAGATGTTTCCTAACATGGCATACCACAGAATTTTTGATGAGATTACTCAACCAAAATTAAAAGATCATTAGCATTTAAGTTTAATACAAGAGTATCAGGCATACAGCAAAAGCATTGTCTCAGTATTTTAAAAACAATAATATGTCATAGCTCAAGGGCTTTTTTAAAATTGTGAGAAATCTATCAATGGATGAAAGAGAAAGCAAGACCACCCGTTGAGCACACGCGTGATAGTCTGGGCAATTTATTGTGAAGTGCCACTTGTACTAGGCCTGCCACAGAGCCATTGGTTTGAAAGGTTAATAACTGCAGCAATCACGACTTCAATTTACAAGAAATGGGATGACAAGAAGCCAAATACAAAATGGAGAGGTCCCACTGTGATGGCAGCTGAGCAACAATTCATCAGCCACAGAGCAGGAACACTGTAAAACCAGAGCACTGGGGCACCTTTTGAGTCTGGGGAGGGCTCAGGACTTCTGTTAAGCTCATTTTTCAAGGCCAACATAAAGGCTTTAAAGTGGCTACATTACTGAATACAGGCCTAAATCCTCCCCTGGCGCTTCTCCTTATAACAGTGTCCAGTTCACCTGCAGGCTCTTTTCCCAACTTCCTTGCATTCTCTTCAGTATATCTCCTGTTGTCTTTTAAATGTTGAGCTTAGCCACTACCAAAACCATCCTTAAAACTGGCGATTTCAGTTCTCTTTGGGCCTTGTCTGCAATCATACTCGTCGCTTCCTAGAACATGGGCTGTACTGCAGTGCAACCTGAAAGGCTTTGCAAAGCTTTCAGGCCAGTATGTACACACAGAGATGCTCCCTGAGCCCCTGTGCTCCCACGGCCTCAACTATCGGCTGGTTTCCGAGTGCTATTTTCCTGCACTGGTAAAGCAAATCAGTGAAAATATCTCTAAAGGTTTGCCTTTCTATTTTTGTTTAAAGAGAAAGCATAGAGTAAACCAGACTCTGTAAATGTCACTCAGACTCCAGAAAAAAAAAACAGTAATACTTTCCATTTTCTTGTATGAAGTCAAGCAGAAGTATATGCAAGTAACTTAAAGTCATAAATAATAAATACATGGATGTAACATTTTGGTCATCCCCATCTCAGAACAGACACAGTAAAACTATACGGGGTTCAGGTAACAGACTGGGAGGGGTTCCATATAATGGAACTTATATACAGAAAAATGTTCAGTCAGGAAAAGAAGGGATAAATAACTTTATACTGGTTAAAGTATAAATAAGTCCTGGAGGTTTGCAGGTCCTCGAGAAAATAAAGAGGGTAATGGTTTTTCATTTTCATTTTTTCATAGTAGTATGAGAAGGAAAGGCAATAGGTCTGAGATATAAATCAGTTATTTCTCACAGAAGAAATAATTAAAGTCTGAAGTTAATTTCTCACAGGATGTTGTGGATATCAAAACCCATTAATGATTTCAAAAAGTAATTATAAAAGTTTATGGCAAAAGAGTTGGCCAAAGTATGTAAAATACAAAGACGCAGCACAGAAAGTACTTGGGTCACAGAATGGCAGGTGACAGAAGCCTTGTCATTAGGGGCTAGGAGAATTATTGCTCGTTCTCAGAGTCTCGACTACTGACCACTGTCAAAAACAGGAGACTACTAATTTAGATGGAGCCAGTCTAGCTCTTCAGAGAAAAAAATGTACAGACTAAACAGTTTATTGGAAACACACACACAAAAACAATTTTAGTATTCTTACTCAGGATTTTTTGACACATCTAAACCACTAAATACTATAATACGGAGACAATAAAGTTCTTCAGAAAGAGATGATTTATTATCATCACCTTAGTATATATGTATACATGGAATCTTATCCATTCTATTTCTTCCAGTTTTGACATCAGGGTTATTGTCATTTGCATTATTCCAGATGCATTTTCTTATGGCAGTGCTACAATCTGTGGAAGACATCCTAAATTTTTAGACTTTGTGTAAGGATAGAGTTACCATCCATTCCTTCTCTAGAGCAATAGGCAGCCTATGTTTTTACAGAGGGAAAGATGTTATCTGCGCAACTAGTATTTTCCTATGGGTATAGTTTTACTGATACAATTGAAGGAGCTTGACTTCTACATGTGGATTGCACATGATCAGGCGGTCAGACCTGTAGCAGCGTTTGTTCTATGGTTCACTGATGACACAACAGTAATATACGTTCAGGATTGTCCAGGGCATATTCAATTCCATTGAATTAAGCACAGCCCATGTCACAGTGGTGCCAGATGAATGCCATGTATCCCAACATCAACACTACAGGGATATTGCAGATCTAGTTTAATAGCAGTGTAACACCAGTAGAGCTACAGCATCTTAAATCCTTGCCATAATTTAGCTTGTTTTGTATTGTGATTGAAGAAATAGGGTGAGAGGCAAGCAACATAAAGGTAGACTCAGTACGAGGTTTGAAAGTGCTACGTTAAGGATTCTTTGTGAGTGTGCCAGTACGTCGTCTCTGTGAAGAAGATCTCATTTGGAGAGGCCTGGCTAAGCAGAAGGCAAAGCACATACGGGAGATTTTGGCAGGACAGTGTTCAGATGGACCAGAAGGAAGGAAAGCAAGAAGGCAGGTGGCTTGAGGCATGACAAATTGAAGAGTGGAGCCGCGTCGTGGGAGGCTGCTTAGAGTGCAAACCATGGGAGGCACTGCAAAGCCACCCAGGCTCAACCTCCACCAAAGCTACTTCAACTGCAATTGATAAAAACTGCCAGTATGAGAGTTGGACTAACCCCGCCAGGCAGACAGCCCCATCATTTTCCTGGGAGATTAGGAAACTGTGATCTAGCACCAAGCTTTGCACTAGCAAATTTAAATTGCTTCCCGTTTATAACAGACACCAGCCCTAGGCATGTTTCAAAGCATTTTTGAAAGTAATTGATAATCTTGCAATTACATTGAACACAAAAAAGTGAAGTTCATGCTCATTAGTTCTAAATATTCAAAGACATTTATAGTTGTGTATATTGGATTACTATGTGCTGATAAGGAAATGACACACCTGAATAAAGATGCATTACTTTGTATTATCATCAAAACTGCTTTGATGTAGGTAATCCATCTTAGAACATGAAAGTATAAAAGGAGATGGAATTCCCTTTTAAAAAGATGATAAGATGTTAATCAATTAAAATACTTCCTCATAACCTATTCCCTTCTTCCATACCTCATTTTACATGTATAAATACCAAAAACCTTAATTTCTGAGACACTAAAAATGATTATTCTTCAATTTTAACCGCTATACTTAGTACATTTCTGCCTTACATAATTCGAGACATTAGCTCATGATTTGTAATACCTAGGGAATATTGTCATTAACAAGGGAATGTTCTCTAGTACCTTGAGGAAATGAAAAGCTTTTAAGAGCAATCACTGTTAATCACTAAAATGACAAATATTATATACCTCCTGGTACTGGGGGTAATGTATAGCCAGGACATGTTAAATAACTGTGTATTTTACTTGCCTTGCATGAGTTCAATAAAAACGTGTTTTACAAATCTTTTTGCATGGTCTTGATTCACTACCTGATACCTGATACCTAAGACTTCTCTAAGATTTATATTTTTTCTTTTACTAGCTATTGAAAACATACTATCCAAGTCCTTAATTGAGCTTCATTGTGTTTCTGGCACTATTATGCTTTAGTACACAATTTCATTTGTATAGTAAATGTCAGGTGAAGGCCAAAAGAAAAACTAAATCCAAGGGTGATAAATGCAATAAAATGTATTTTTGCCTTGAGCTCAGCAGCATACTTATTACCTGGAAAGCTGCAGTACTCATAGCTGAGTACACAGATTAGCATCACACTTGAGATTTGTTAGTAACTGATATCCAATTTTTATGCAATTTTTACGCAATACCAGATATTTTATATCCAGTTTTAATTGCATGTAATACCACATAGAAGTGTAAATCACATGAAAGATATAGAAGAAAAGGATCTTTTTATTATTATGAAGGAGGCTTTTTTTGGTGTACAGCATTAGTAATATCAATATCAAAGGGGCAGCCTTTCGTTTGGGTATAATGAGGACTAGTCGTGCCAGAACTTACTAGCACTTAGTAAATCTTTCTGCACCTTATTTCCCTGGGCTAACCATGCACATGCTAGCAGTAATCCCAGAACCACAGGACGAGAAGCCCACATTGGAAATGGAAGTATATGGCTCTGGTGCATTGGGAGCCCTCAGTGGGGGTTCCCGTGAAATTCTAGCTATTTTCCTGCCAAAAAAGGAACACTGACCCTGCCCATAGAGCCCATGTATCAGTAGTAAATCACAAATAATGATTTTCCATGAATACAGCTGCCAAGCCTATAGATCCATGGAGCTAGAAAGGAGTGAAGAGATGATCTACTGTTGTCCACCTAAATAAAAATTCCTCTAATGCAACCCCAACACCATCTTCAATCTTTTCTTTATCAAAGTACTACTTCCTAATTCAACTGCATCTTTTGAACATCGAGCAGCCCAAGTGTGGCAGGTTCAGTGTTTCCTCACTTGACCAGACAAGCAATATTTCACTCCTTGAGCTCCACTGTGTTTCACTGTCAGTTTTGATACTGCTGTCATTGCAGTAGCCTGTCCTCCTGAAAAGATATATTCACAAAGATGATGCTTACATTCTTGAAACCTCTATATAAGATCTGAAGTTCCTTCTTTGTGAATTTACTCTGTGCTTCCAGTAGTTCCAGAGCTTCAGGTCTATGTCGCACGGTGGCCATTTCCATTTCATCTTCTACAGTGTCTGCAGGATAGAAAAGAGAGGAAAAAAGCTTAACAAAAATATAGGATGCAGAAGTATCTCTCACGGAAAAAAAAAAGGAAGTTAAAGAACATTCTTTGTAAAGAATAGTTCTTCTGACAGTATTTAAGACAAATAACATTCATTTTGAACTCCTTGGGAAAGGGAACCTATCTGTTTCAGTGGCTGCACACAGCACAGAGAGCATAGGTTTTGATCCAATGTTCTGTGTTATCACACACTAGTATAAATAATAATAACTGAAAGGTGGATATTCTACAAGAACATGCATGGCCCACATGGTATGACTTTTCTGTTTCTACAAATCTCTGAGTAAAGTGATTTTGTATAATAATTTGTCACCATATGTGTTCCAAATACTGGCAAATTTCCATTGGCTAGTTAATGAACAAGAATTTGCTATATCAGCCTGTAATTTTTAATGTTCTTCTCCTACTGTGAAATTGGACTTTGGAAACTATGTAAGGTTCCTATTGCACATTCAACAGAATTCTGCACTTTGAGCACAGCATAAAGTACCCTTAAGGGCAAGCATAATTTTTCATGGTGTGCAGTTTACATGCAGAATATCTATATGAATAAGAATGAGGTCTTCAAGGATTAAGGATGAATATGTCCCTAAAAGAAATGAGAGACAGCAATACATTTATTCCAGGTAGAACTTTAAATATGGAAGTTCAGTACAACTGTAACTAAATGAACTTACAGTAAGAACATTTCACATGGATTACTAGGCATGTGTTTCATCAAAAATACAGACACATACATTTATTTTTAAGTATTTCCTCCATTAAACATAGTTTCTGTAATACTGAGGACTAATTTAACCAAATTGCTTTCCTCTTCTGGGATAAGAGTTGTAGGATCTGTATCGAAATCTAATTTGAATCAAGTCAAGCATGCAGAATTTTTCACTTCTACAAGGCAAAGTAGAGACATTTTATTTCACCAAAGTTTGAGAATACAGTCTTAGAAGAAAGCTGCATTTAGTTTAATTTTCATAAGAACTCATAAGTATGCATAAAATTAACATAAAATTACAGTTTGAGATCACTAGCTTTGTTCTGTTACAATGCATTATTAGTAAATTCCCACTGATGGGAAAAATGTGGCATCAGGAGATATGGTTCAACTAAACAAAAAATATCCAATAATCTTTAAAAATATATATAGACATACGATTCAGATAAATCTTTTCAGATAAATTCACAAAATTGTCACTCTGTCTTATATTTTGTTAATGAGATGCTATTGGCACTCTTTTCGTGGAAGTAAGGATCAAAGAAATATTCAAGGTGTGAAAAGGAAAAAAAACAATTGTCAAAAATTGGGGACTCTCAGGCTTGAAATGTTTAGTAGGGAATGAATGGTTCAGTCACAAAGGCTTTGAGTGAACAAAAGATCACATATCCACTCTTCCCATTTTGGGGGGTCTTAACTGAATGTAAAAGAAATCAGTATTCTTCCCTGTCAGGCCAGCAGACTACTCAGGGAGACAGACCACTGCAGTGCCAGCGTCTAAGGGGCTTCCTAAACCACTAGCAATGGCCTGTGAAAGAACTGAGAATAGAATTCAGGTGCTTGATCCTCATTTTATGGATTTAACCTTTAGAATGTATATTTTTAAAACATGAATATTTTTTCCCCAAGGATCTAAGGACCTTCTATACTTTGCAATCAAATAGAAGAATGGAACAGATAAACCTGCATTCTAAATTCTCAGTAAATGTCTGGACTGAATTTATCAAACTATTATTCTGGGTAAACCTTTGTAACAGTGCAAATCACAGCTTCCTTGCACCTCCTAAATGCTGCTACTCTGAATACAGCTTGTACTTCAGTTAAGAACTTCAGCTTGCACAGACATCTATATTCTGAGCATGGATGCAGACTCCAATATCTGATCATGTGTTAAGCTAGAAAATATATACAGATTTGTGAGTACAATTATTTGTCAGTATGACATATATTTATTACTTTTATATTTACTACAAGAATTATTTTTTGCTTTCCAGAAAGTATATAAACTTAAACAATTGAAATGAGTACATAGGAATAAGCAAAAATAGATATTTTTGATAAACTACATTGTCATTTGCACATGCTGTCAGTTTTCTATAGTCATTTTATACATGCACATGCAATGTTAACTGATCTGGGGTTTCCAAATTTTACTTCTCATCTACTGTCTCTTAAAAGAGACTAAAAGCTGTCTCTTTTAGAACTTTTAGCTTACAATTAATGCAGAAAGATTTCTTAGACTAAGAAATACAACTCTAATCATTTTAAGGACCTTGCTTGCAAATGACATAATAAAATGCCAACTTGATCATTGACCCAGACTGCAAACCCCGAGAACACTCTGCACCTCATGACTGACCTCTGAGAGACACGTCAGTTTTTCCGAGCCTGTACTCCCACTCTCCCTAAGTCATTATTTATCTGTGTAAGCATTACAGAGAAGAATCACTGCAGGAGGAACCAAACTCGATGTTTATCAATCTGACACAAGGTATTTTCCAAATCAGTATCACCCACAGTCTTTTCTTAGAGTGTCCATTGAGCACTGGCTCACAGACATGTTATACCATTTGTTTTTTATTTTTTTCTTCATAGTTTATCTTAGATGATTTTAGAACTAAAAAGTTTCTTATAAAAAAAAATCCCAAGTTTTTAATTGATTTCTCTTTTACGTTTTATTATATAGTCCCTAAAGCCACTATTACAATGTCATGATGTAGATACACAGATGATTTTTTGGAGATCCAACTCTGAGTCAGCACTGAGTGCGCACACCTAACTGACTAAAGAATCGACCTGAGCACAAATATGGTTGCAAAGACACTGCTGTCATATACCAGTTTTTTGTAAACAGTTATTTGTGACTTAAATGCTGACTATTTAGCTATATAGGAACTTAACTGGAAACTTAAACTGTGACCTTAAGCCTCCATTTGTGAAACATCTGGCTACTTACAGAAACATCAATAAGCTTTTCAAGAAGCTAAATGAATACACATAGTGGCTGCAAGGCTAGAGATAAAGGCCAGATAATGTGATACTGAGCACAATATCTGCTCTATCTTTGCTGGTAAACATTTCTATTGTGTTTTAATGATTTGGCAAAAGTGTAGAAGAACCGTGGTGATGATGGCTTTCTGCTTAATGAAAAGATTCAGTACAGCAGTCTTAGAACACTCCATTTCTGTAATTTCTTGAAGAAGTAAATAATCCACAGATATGATCATCATAAACTTCCTTATAATGTTCCAACTATCCTGAATAAAATCCTGTCCTATTCAACAGTCACTCTCATCTTTTGGGTTTTTTTTTTGTCTTCATACATTTGGCTACAGCTATCCAGACTCAAAGAAATTCTATATTTTTAAATATGCAGTGAAACTGTGTGAAAATGCATTTACTTTCAAACAGAAGTTTTATAATTTCTATAGCATTAATAAAAAGTCATAATTTTCTTCTGTAGTCTCTACAGTCTCAGAACATTAAAAGTTTAACTACTCTTTGTGCATGAAGACTAACATATGTCAGTCAAAAGAGAAACATTTTACTATTCATCAAATGACAAAATGATAAAAAAAAATTGGATAAATACTCCTTTATCTTCCCCATTACCTATTGAGTCTGATCCCATCTTTAGCATTTAAGTATCCACTTCAGTATTTAAGTAAAGAACCAGAGCAAATCAAGCACAGAGATGCAAATTCAGGTCTTGCCTTTTTTTTTTTTTAAGCAAGGTTTTTTTTAAAAAAATGTACCCTTTAGAATATCTGAAGAATTCACCTCATCACTGCAGGTATTTCTGACTTCCTAGGACATTAGAATGTGGTTTCTCTTATGCTAACAGAAATTAAATAGCACACTACCTTATGTCAAAATTAGGCAATTATGTTGAGTGTCTACAATAATAGTTTCATTTTAGTGCAGCATTGTCTTAATGACTAGAACACAGAGCAAATTGCTGACTTATTTCTCCTTTTACTATTTGATTCCCAAATACGAAACATTTGATGCAAGTTTTACTTTGACTCCCCTTCTGGCTTGTTGTTACACTTTGAGTAAGAAAATGTAAGCTTTTCATTCACTCTAAATATATTTGTATTGCCTGTTTAGAAAAAAAAATGGTTGCATAGAGATGTGCAAGGAAATAACATATTGCTTTCTAAACATCTTCAAATAGAGAGATCAAACCATCAACACATTTTTAGTCTAGGACTAACTATACTCGGGTCATTTAGTTGAAAACCACCCTTCCTTAATGAATTA
The DNA here is from genome assembly GCA_032273925.1 of Rhynchotus rufescens. Taxonomy (NCBI): domain Eukaryota; kingdom Metazoa; phylum Chordata; class Aves; order Tinamiformes; family Tinamidae; genus Rhynchotus; species Rhynchotus rufescens. Next base: position 13,466 of record JAVCKT010002926.1, on the reverse strand, counting down.
CTGCCCTTTTTAAACTACGCTATTTTGAAGTAAAGCGTATCAGCTGAAGCTACCATGCAAGTTGTCATCCACATCTTCAGTACTTTTCATCTTTGAGCTCTCAAATAATTTATAAAGGAGAGAAAATACTGCAGTCTACTTTATAGAGGAAAGTATGGAATAAAGTGAAGCACAGAAGTAGGAAGAAAGCCTATATCTAGCCCACCTGTCTCTCAGCACCTATACAAGAGGCTTAGGTTAGCAGCCAGGTTGCTGCAGGTTGCTCCACAATCCCTGCAAATGGGTAGCTGCTCTTGGACGTGTTTTGTACCTTTGGCTGACCGGCCTGCTTTATCAAGAAGAGCATACAGGACGAAGGCACCACTCAGCTTCTAGTTTTAGGTGCTCACATAAGCACCCAGAAATAAACTAGACCACAAGGATCCCCAGGGATATTTTAAAATCAGTTATTTTAGACTATCAGCATTTTATAGAAGAAGATACTACTATTATTGCTGTAATAGGTATGTATTTACATATATAATGCACCTACGTGTAACACATCTTGTGTGGGATTTTATTTCCTGAGAGGATAGGATCAAAACATTAAAGGAAATGTCAGTGTGCTTTACTTCTACACTTGCCTATTTTGTTTTCCATCTCATTTTTATTTCTATTTCAGACACACAGATTAGGTTCTGTTCCCTAGATGACTCGATGCTCCACAGTCAGGATTTGCAGAGCTGTACCTTTCCTCTCAGCCCGGCTCTGCTGGTACAGTCCTACGCACTGGACACCAAAAACACACAGACACGTGCACAGATGTATCCAAACAGATGCCACTCTTCAAATACATTGAGAACAAGAATTTAACTTAACCATTAAATGCCAGTTAGCTTGCAGAGTCCCAACCTAGCAGCTCCTAATGGCAGCTGGTACCTTGCTGTGCGTGAACAGATGTGTCACCAGCCCCAAGGGCTGTTCATCACTACCTTTCAAACCACAGCAGACCAGACAATTTCCTTAGCAGATAGCTTGTCCCTCAGACGAGCAGTTAGTGAAAGGATAACTTTTGACACATGCAAACCTAAAAAAAAAGTCAAGTGAAAAATAAAACTTGCTTTGAGTAACAGGAGATGTCGTTTTGGCAGCCGAGCAGGGTAAGAGCTTCATAAGTCGCTCTTTAATGCTGCGTTTGGTACTGTTCTGAGCGTAGAGGAAACCTAAAAAAATATATTACCAGGACTGTTAACATAGGCTTGAGAACAATTTCTGTACATGCTGCATAATTTATCATTATATGAGAATTCTGGTGGGAAAAGGCCAAGCAGACAGCACTGCAAAAGGCAACCAGAATTTTTGAACAGGACAACAAAATTGCTTTATCTTTGCATCTTTCCAGCACAAGACACTTTTGCATGTGTGCATCTCTTGAAAATTTCTTACAACACACTTCAAAAGACATACAAGTACCAGATCATGTGTTTGCATTAACACAATGTAAGAGTGTTTTTAAAGATCTTAATGATAAAAGACTTTTAAAAAACTTTTAAATTTATTTAAATACTTATTTTCTTTTTAGGTTAAACACAAGGAGAAAAAACAAAAAACTTGCAGAGCTTTTTTGTTGTCCTTTCTGGAAGTCTTGTAGCTCCCCAGCTGTTTTCTTCCATATCATTCATTCAGCAGTTTTGATAACCAACTGGTACTTTTGCCTTTTCTGAATATTAAAATACCAAACATGGTGTTTAGCCAAGCTCTCTGTTCTTTGAAATTTGACATTCTGCATATAGAGAATTATGACTATCATTTTCACGTTTCATGTATCATTTTCATGTATCATTTTCATACTGTAACTTCAAATTCACACACGGCTGAAAAGTTAATGTTCATAAATCACACGAGCCTAAATCACTGAGGAGACTGTCACAGGAAACGCCTGTAGCATCTAACTAACCATTTTATACAAAACAGGTGACAGGAGCGAGAAATTTGCTGCAAACTGCAGAGTTAACCTCTGGAAACCAGATGACTAAATGATTTATTTTCTTGAAAAAGGCAATGCTCAGCGCAGCCATTCTGCAGCTCCTGCCCTCCTCATCCCAACCGCAGGCGCCCAGGCACAAGCACTGCTGTGGGACAGCTCTGGCCACGGCAGCAAGAAAGCAGAACAGACTGGAGCAAGGAATGGGAGACACTGCTGACAGCTTCTGTGCTGGGCCGCAGCCACCAGGATAACGCTGGGCTATCCCAGGCACGCAACTTGTGCTGAATACTGGTATTTGTGACATTATGTGCAGTTTCCTGCCTGCCACCAGATCGCAAGAGTGAGAACCTATCAACTCCAGCATGAAGAGGAACCCTGCAGGCAATCTGGAAAAATGATCTAGTTTCGGGGAGAACAGAAGGAGAAAGTGTGAAGGCTTTGAAGATAATAAAGGCTGTAAATGATAGAAAAATATATTTACTAGCATTTATATGAGTAAAATGCTGAAAAAAAAAATTGAGATAAAAGGAAAGATGGAAAAGCAGGAAAGAACCACTACAGACTGGAAAAACTCATCAGCTGCTGGTAGGCAATTTCTGCCTCTGAGAAAGCTGCAGCTCTGGTGAATGCATTAAAAAATCCAGTTTCAGCACAAGGTTAAATAGACCTATAGGAACTACCCTGGAAATTCTAAAAGTTTTTTGTACAAATAATATCAACTAGTGTACTTATTATTTGTAGCACTGAACGTCAGCTTAAATCAGAATCAGCTGTGTAGATAAATGCATAGAATAGCAGACAATCTGCGATCTTTCAGGTATCTCAAACTTCACATTTTTAGTATGAATACAAAAAAACAGACCTTAAGGAGACATTTTTTGGTCCTAACTGGTAGTATCTGTAGCATTGCACTACGCTTGCACTGCAGCGTTTGAGGCATTTTATCTTAAAGGAATTTTAAAGTAATTTTACTGTCTTTTTTTTTTCTTCCTAATATTGTAGAAAATACATATTTTAGAAACACATATTTAGAAATAACTAATTCTAGCTTGTTAACAGCAGCTAAGGTTTACTATGGTTTATTGTCCATGTATTACTTATTTTTAATTACATGCAATTGCTGGAGATGTGTACAGTGCTTTGCAGAAACTAAAGAGAGTTTATTTCTGAAGGGTCTGAAGCCTCAATGAGGAAAATAGTTTTCTTTATTTATATTACCATGGAAGCTCACAGAGCTCTACCTGAGGAGTCTCACAGAAACGTAGTTTTACCTATGCTGTGATTGAAATTATGGAGTATATGCAAACTTATTCCCAGACATACAATCAGAGGATAGTGTGAAGATGGAGTTTGTATGCAGAGCAACAAGGGAATAGATAGTAAGTGTGAAAAGCCATATAAAATGTCATAAGAAAAATAGCTTTTGCAAAAATAATTAAAGATTCTGATAGTACATAATAAAATTCATTTCCAATGATTTTCTCAAGTGACCTGGTCAATAAGAATTGGAGAATGATTTTTAATTAATCTGAGTATGCTGTAATTGTTAAATTGTACTAGATTTATCTCAAACAACCATCTTTTCCTACACATAAATCCTAAATTCTTTCCACTCTAGAGGTCATGAAGTTATTATAAGGTATCTTATGGTAATTGTTTTTACTAGTTAAATAGGTTTATTAGCTTTTCCAAATTACTTCAACTAGTTCAGGGAAAAAAAAAAAAGCCATCATGTTAATATGTTTTAAAGACCTGATGTAATGTTTGTGAATTGTTCCATGTTAACCACCCCGTGGCTGTGTCCTGGGTCCTGGAAAGCTGCAGCATAAACATCCTTACAGTGCCCAGCACACGATATGAGTGGGACTTACAGAGAACCTGAAAGGGCACATGCAGACTGCAGTCCAGAGATGATAAATGGACAGCAACTCATGTATTTTACTTCCTGAGTACAGCTTTCAGAGTGATTTTTCATGACTAAAGCAGTATTCAAAACACAGAAAGTCTATTGCACTCTGGGCCTACGCTGAATCAGTGCTCAGTATGTGTTGAGACACTAGCAAATGCTAATTAAGAGGAAACATTGTAATAATTTTTATGAGCTCTGTAGCTATTTGCCCAATTTAAAATAGGTTGGGGGAAGAAAAAAGTGGCCTTTAAAAACCTAACATAGATTGAAAGTGATTGCTTATATAAAAATGGTTCCTGTCATACTGCCAGTATTCAAAATACCTGTTCATGAAATGGTGGAGAATCAATGAATACCAATGTACTAATGATGATGAACTGATGCTTCTTGTTACAACATGCTAGAATAGAATAGCAACAAATCTCGGCCTGCAAAGACATATTTAGAAGCTAAGTTTTCCAAACTCTTCTTGATTTGTCTACTTAGTAATTTACCAACTAGAAAGTTTACAGCTATTTTCCACGCACAAAGTCCTTCAGACTCACTAAATGTGAAGGTTCTTCATGTTCAGGTTAGTTAACTAGTGCTCCTTGCTCTTGTGCTTGGTAATTTGTTCTTCTGCAGTGAAAGCTAAGCCCTGAGACACACTTTTTCCCCAGAATTCACTCTGGAGGTGTCCTAGAAATCATCTTCTACTATATCAGGGGCTACTGTCCCAAGAGGGCTGGATAACGTCAAACTGTATAAATGGAACGTGGCTTAGATATTCTCATATCTAGGCACTGATGTAAGGATGTGTGTGCTCAGTGTAGATATTAGGCATATTAGGCATCCTTCAAGACTGGTTGCTATGACTTGCATTTGTAGCTGCAACTGATAAAAAGATACTAGGCATATTAGGCATCCTTTAAGACTGGTTGCTATGACTTGCATTTGTAGCTGCAACTGATAAAAACAGCAATGGTTTAAACTTCAGATTTACAGAGGGCTAAGCTAGAAAACTACATATCTGCATCTTTATTAAGACAGATATAGCATGTGTATCCATAGTACAATGGATACACATGACCGATATTTTCAAGTCACTTTTTCTTAAAATTATTTTTGGGCAAAACTAACCAAATCATTGTTTTGCACATGGCATGGTCACTCTAGTATCAGAAGGTTTATAAACTGATCCAGATCTGATGCTGTTGCTTACAAAAAAAAAAACAAAACACAAAAAAAAAATCCACAAAGAAGCACAGAAATTTTCCTTCATTAAATACAAAAAAAAAGTATAGCCATACCAGACTAGGAAAAAAAAAAAAAAAGGAAGAAAAGACCAGATATACTATAAAATCTACGAAAAGTTCACCATTTATTCTAAATTATGATTTATCTATGGCTAGTATATTTCTGTCATAATTCTTGACAGATTTATTTTCTTCAAAGATATGATCTCTCTGTTTTGGAAAGGCAATACATTTTGTCCTGTCAGTATAGAGACAAGACAGGTATCCCACGGACAATTATCAGATTTCTGCAGGATAAAATGTCTTTCTTTGTAAATGCTGGGGGGTTTTTTCACTGCAAATATTCTGTGGTCAGAATGAAAGCAATGTCAGGTAGTCAGGTTGACTTGGAATACACTTCTACTCAAAAGATAAATCAGACAGTCAGTCTTGTACCCTGAGCTGTAGTACAAGACAGACTGTGACTACTGTGGCTTGGAATGTGGCTTTACACCCTTTGCCCTGCACACCTCTCTGCCTACAACAAATTCTCTGTTCAGAGCAGCTGTCTGCCGCCTCATTGCTGCTTGGGTGACAAATTTCAACCCCCGAAGAAATACTCAGCTGAGTTCTTAAAACAGTTTATTGTGCAGGTCGTTACTCCACCTCATAGGAACTTCAAAACTACAATCCATTCTCCATCCCAAAATTCTTCTTTCCTTGTCAAAGAAGGAGTATCTTGTAAAACTACCATTTTTTCACATTCCTTTTCCATCCAACTTTATTGCTGTTCTTTACTTTTGCTCTTTCTCAAAATTTCTCTACTTTATTTGGCAAAAACAGCAGATGGGCCTTGCTCCACTTTTTACTCAGCAGTATTCACAGTCCCCTGACTACATCCACAGCCTTACCAGTAGAGTTAGATTGTTAACATTGCTGCTGAATGTGTATTTTGTTTTCTTACAGGATTTAAAGCCTTCCCATGAAAACTGGAAAAGTGCTCCTATTAGTTTTGAATGGCATTTTTTTAGGATTAGAATCAAATTAAAATCCAAGCTGCACGGGTTATTTTCCCAAATCTATATAGCAGTAGCAGGTGACAAACATTCTGAAAATGAGAAACAAAATGCATCAAGTCTTTTGTGTTTGTGCACAATTTCAGCTGTACGATCAAATGTCTCCCAAGGCTTTAAGGGCTGGCAAACCCACTAAACTGTTAATAGATCAACGCAGATAAAGAGAAGAGGGAAACAGAAATGAATCACAGTTTTTCAATTCTTTGTTCATGACTTTTGGAAGAGAGGCTGAATTAGAAAATTTGTTCTTTCTACATAGTGAACCTGGATTTGAAAAAAAAAATAGGCACAACATAAATACTTACAAATCTAAGCCTCAGCTCTTTGGAAATACCTGCTGAATAACTAGAAATTTTACAGTTGAAATGTACATACGGACCTACAAAATTTAATAGCCAACAACTTCTTTATGTAATAGACTGTTTCTAAGAGCCTGTTAAAACTACTGTATAGAATCAAAGTTGTGAATTTGGTGCAACACTGGCAGAAGAGCAGGTGAAAACAGGTGATGCTGAGAAAGCTTTAATTACAAGTTGTCTGGATGTTTCACTTCAGATGAGATTTAATGAAATAAAGTGAAATAAAAACACAAATAAAAATGAAAATGTAATACCTCTAAATTTAACGGTTTTCTAGTGCTTTCAGTTCTTGGTATTGGGCTAAAAAATCAGTAAGAAAACCATTGGAACTGCCAATGACAACTCTGCCTTTAGGATTACTTTAAATTATATGTCAGTATCTTCTCCTTAACTATTGTATGGAAAGACTCTGCTCTCTTCATCACTTCCTACTGCCATTCAACAAGCATCTACGAGAGGCTGAGAGAGATGACTTTGCTTAGTAAAAAGCTACAGAGAAAGAAAGGACTAGAATGAAAAACAAAATAGGACATATTCAAAATGATGACAGAGCTTTTAAATAGTTACTCCTTCCATATTTAGTTTCTTGCCTCTGTGTATGGTATATATGAATATATACAATGCTGGAATTAGGTATGCCCACATTTTCCAGAAAATACCCATTCCTCATGAGTCTCTGCAAAATGGATCTACTTAATGAGTTGAGAGTGCTGCTTCTGCTTTCCTAGGGGCACTCTACAAAGGAAGCTAAAGTTACCCTATCGAAGTGAATTTACCAGCTAGCCTTTCTAATATGGATCACAGTATATGGGATCTTATGAGAGTAAATTATGAAATAATTATGGAAGTATAAAACAAGATATTCTTGACAATCATTTATCACTCACAAATCAATCATTTCTGTTGCACTCTGCATGAATGACTAAGAGGTTTGAGATATGCAGCCTTGGAAGTTATTATACTCAGTGTGAGGACTACTATTTGTATAAAATAATCTGGCAAATTGATCCAGAATATCATCATCGTACCTTTTACAGAAAAGTGTTGTCATACTTATTAGGAAAGTTAGATAACATAAAGAGATACTTTTAATGAATAATTTGTGGAGTAGGTCTTGCTGGCATTCATACTATTATTGAATTATTCTGAGTGGAAATAATTATCTTGCAGTGCTCTAGGCGAACACTGTAATGCATTTTTAAATGCTTTATATGAATTCAGTTCTTATGAAAGATGTCTTACTGCGAGCTCTGAAAACTTCCCCAAAACGGCAAAACAAACCCAGTACACACTTTTCCTTTTTACTGAACTAACCCCAAGTGAGTTAAGTGGCCCACATTGTTCAGGTGTTCTTCACTTCAAAGCCTATGAAAGTTAAATAGCATATTTTCCACTGAGCTCAATAAGAGTACTCCAGAGCTTAAGTTTTAAATCCTGTACTACAATTGATAACATTTTTCTGCAAATTTTGGTGTTGGTTTGTGTAAAGTTCATTTTTGATGAGGGATGATAACAACATGACACTATCTTTTCTGCTCGGGTCACCAAGAGTTTATTCAGCACTGATAGTTCCCACTTGCTTTGCAAATATGAGCTAAACTGCAAGTCTTGAGGTAAACTGCTGTACATTCATTTGGAAATCTGTACTCTGTTTCTCCAAAGACAACATTTTTGAACTAAACAGTAAGTGGGAACAACAAAGGAATGAAGAATACACTTTTGTCTTCTGTAAAGAGATTGAAAGAAGACAAAAACAGAGTCATTCAGCAAATTACATATGCTGAATGTGAAATGCTGAAATCAAAAAACATTATAAAGGAGAAATAGACCATCAAGCCCTCTTCTTGATCAACTGTCCTTAAAACAAGTGTATCATGTGTGAAGTTCAGTTTTACATTTCCTTGCTGCAGAGTTGAATATGAAGTGCATTGCTCCTCGTATCAAAGTATTAACAGCCTGCATTTATTTCAAAAATATTCTGTTTGCCTTAAGAATGATGCTTTCCACACATAAAACATATTCTTGTAGCTTTTACAGCAACTTGCTGTATGGCATCAATTTGAAAACTACTTCTAATTATACAATAGGTGACAGTTAACAAATGCTAAGTTAATTTAAAAATGCTAGTATGTTACATGATGAATTTTAGAGGCTAGGTAAATGTGACAGATTTGCAATTATTTTGGGTAGATGTGTCAAATACATTCTTGTAATTCTCATCCTATGAAAAGCCCTATGTGTAATTCATTATACAAGAACGACCCTGTGTTAAAATACGGAACTTTTACTCAATCTTCTAGTTCGTCTTGACTACGGTTGCCTTGTGAGACTATAATTAATTTCAGATAGGCTTAAGGATTAATGATCTGGATAGCATTGTCCCAGTATTGTCATTTTTTCACTCTTGTACTGCAAGTCATAATTTAGCCATTTTGAAGCAACAAATTCTCCTCAATAGTGGTGTATAAAAGAATTTAGCCAACTCTCAGTTCTGATAGAAAATTCATGTACTGTTCAAGGGCTTATTAAAACTCAGAGAAATTGCATATTTTTATATACAAAAACACTAAGATACACTTGAACAATTTTGAAGTAATGTTTTAAAAATATACATTGTCTAGTCTACAAAGTGGTACAAATGTCCACTTCTTGGTAAAACTGAGTCTGTGATTCAGTGGCCAGTACCAGAACTTCTGGAGGTGAGAGCTGCTGGTGAGTCTTCTATTTCCACCACTGTGGTCTCCTACCATAGTCTCCAACTGGTTAGGAATAAGCCTTTCTTCTGAAAATCCTTTTTTTTTCTAATCTCTGATCCAGCTGATATCACATCCCAACAAATAACTTTATCTGTGTGATGGGAAAGTGATATATTCTGGCAGCTGGAGAATTAGCTCAAGAAAGTGGTAACTTCTGAGGCCACCATTGCTGCCACAGTTTCCAAAATACTGAACCATGATCTTGCTTTCCACAACAGTAATTTGGGAGTGGAGAGAGCAGAGTGTTATTTAATACTGAAGACAAAGAATTTTTTCCTGCTAATCTAAGCTAAAGAAAGCAGTTAAGAGGTTCCACGCTATTTTTTAAGTTTAGAAATTGCTTTATTGTTAGTTTTGTTCACAAGGGTTTTGAAAGACATCTAATTTATTTCAGCTGCAGGATATAAATGACTAGCAAAAATATGAAATGGTTAACTAAGAGTAGCCTTAAAAAGAGGGAGATGACGATACACCATCATGACAATTTATCTAGAGATTTATCCAACACATGTAATAGCTATGATAAAAAATTCCAATACTGAATTCCAACCTGCAAGAGTGTCTATGAATTACAAGATTTACAAAGCTTGGTTTACTTCAAGAGCATCAGGACAACTGGAGCAAACTCCTCCAGTGGACAAAACTTCTAATAAAATTTGTGCTAAGTAGATACGAAATCTGGCTTACAAAGGAACTTTGAAGCCAGACTGCACAAAAACATTAGAGAGAAAAAAAAAAATATCCAGCTTATTATTGGCTTTCCAGGCTTTTTTTTAGTTTTGCTAACTGTTGCAAAAGGAGTTAACAGTCCTGAAACATAAAAGAAAGGTCACTTATTGAGCAATATTTTAAACCTTTATTTTCTAGACTGCTTTTTAAAGTGGCTCTCCTCTCCAGAGCAGCACACGAGGGCACACACGTTAGTCACTGTGCTCAGATGCTCATTAGAAGTCTTCCCTATGGCAATTGAGACCGCAAGATGAGAGAAATAAACAGGTGGGGATGTTTGTTACATCCTCCTCACTTTGTAACTACATGTTTACCTTTCCTCTGTGGTTGCAGGGCACCTCAGTTATTAGTCCTCAGCTTCCTTCCTTTTGCCTGCAGCTTCCATTTCTCCTTCTAACCTTAGTGTTAAAGTTCTTATTGCTGTGTATTTATTGCATTTCTCATTTTAGTGGATAATACTTCACATGCCTACAGAGCATGGAGAAATGCTTGATATTTAATTCAGTCAAAGAGCCTTTGCAGCGGCTAATGAGGGCCAGCTTGGCTGGGCTAATGGAGCCAACTTGGCTGAATTTCGCAGGACAAAGCTCTGAACTGTGAAGAAAGCAACCCATAGAAAACGTACTGGGGCTGCTGGCTGGATTCTTGTCTTTTGAGTCAGTTGCTTTCAAGAAAGTCATAATATGTTGAAGACGATACCACGTTCTCTTTTTTTTTTTTCTCATCCGACTTCTGAGCTTCAGAGTTCTTGTATAAACCAGACATAACTTACTTGTTATACATAAAATCCCTATGCCTTTTTTATTCTCCATTGTTATTTTTTCTTTTTTTCCCTCCATTTAGCATTCAAAATATTCAGCTAAACCAGAAAAATATAACCATGTGAGCTAACACATAGGAGTGTGTGTTAATGATGGAATGAAAGCCAACTTGCAAGCCCATGGTATGGCAGAGATGGAAGTGGCAGGGAGATCTTGTTGCTGTTGCTATCTTGTAATGCTGGCACGAGAACAAGCAACAAGAAACAAACTGCCGCTAGAGGAACTCTCTACCCTAAAGGTCCTATGGGTCCCATAAAAAGGACCTATAAAAGGTCCTATAAAAAACTAATCTGAAGAAACCCAGTAGAGCAAAGATCCTTCATTTCCAAGCTCTTCCAGGGCAAATATAATAAGTTTAGTGTGATTCTACCGGAAATTTGACAAAGCCTTTCTAACCAAACTGCAATAAATTGCCCGAGGGGGTACAGTTCCCTAGAAGGCCTAAAAACAAGCAAAACCACTTGCTATTTTCTTTTACAGAGGATTTGCTCTTTTTGTCTTTTCAGACCATCTTCACTGCAAGCTCCAATTAAATAAAATACCTTGGACTTTCTTATTAATACTGTTCAGCAATTGTCCTCACTCTGCACTTGTATCTTCTATAGCCCTTTCACATATAGATCTCAGCTATCTTGGGCACATTAGGAAATTGTTGCCAACAATAAATTGAAATTCCTTTTGAGCTGTTGGAATTCTTTGTTTCCCAGGGGGACACATAGAAGCCATGTAATAAAGAAAGCAGTAATTTCACTTTTTTTTTTTCCTTCAGAGTCTTCACAACTTGCTTTACTTTCTTCAGATTAAAAACCACCCCTAGCCCTTTAAACTGTGAAACAGAGAGACTCAGCAATAACTCCAGGACAATGTAAATAAGGTAGAAGCAATAAAGCAGAGAAATACCAGAAATCATGGTGTATTCCTACAGGTGCACACATGTACGAGTGTGAGTTCTGCTTTTTCTTCTCTCTTTTTTTTTTATTTTATTTTTTTCTCTGTATTTCTTTCATAATGAGTTCTGTTATTTCTCAACATGCACAAGCCCAAATAACAGAGCTGACTAATGCGAGCTACTACAGATAGCAGCTTTGCAGTATAAAATGCTATCTGCAAAACAAACCTTCTTATTTTGCTCAGTTTAAAATCAGTTGAGCAGACAGTGCTATAGCTATAATATATAAATATTATAAAAGTTCATAAAAATGTGTAATACTAAAGAATCCAGAATGACTACATATATTTTTCAACATTTACATGCTTAAATAACAGGCTTTTGATGAAAGACACGATCAGATAAATATAAAAAGCTGTTGCAGTTTCTTAAAAAGACACAGACAAAACGAAAAAACTGTACAGCTCTTGGCTTGCAAGTGTCACCATATACATGAATAAAGCACCCAACTTTTCCGATCCAAAAAGAAATATAAGCAGGAGAAAAAGGAATTCATTTCTTTTTTCTTATTATCCTTTAGCTGCTTACGCACTAAAAAAAATAATAAATTATAAGAAGGCTACCAGATGTAAAATGGCTACTTTGAAAAAGTATCTTGACAGAAATTTAAAATCATGGAAAGAAGAGTTCATTTTTTTCCATACTTTTCACATATGGAATTTAACTTTTATCTAAAGTGAAGTATCTGAATATAATAAATAGTTCACTACAGGTCTTATTTTATATACAGTATAATGTTATTTCAATTCAGTGGAATAAACACTTAATTGAACAAAATTCATATTCAGGAAGATAAACACATAATTACAGGCCTTTTGACTTGTCTACAGCCATCACACTACAGTTCGTTATTATTATTTTAGAACACAGAATTCCAGTTCTTGTGCAAAATTTCTGTAACTTGGAAAGTATTCAACAATTCTTTCTAAAAGTGAAGCTCTGGTGCTAAACAACTGATAGGTTCTGTCCAAACTAGAAATACAGAAGTTCTCAAGCTTTCCTATTTTGTGAGTCAGTAAAGAAAATGGTAACGGAGCAGGTATCACTGACCTATACAGATGGGATAAAATAGAAGAGCTGTGTTTGGGCTTGGTTGCTTGTGTTTTGATTTTAGAAATGAATTAAGAGGAAGAAATGGATTTGTAAACCAGAGCAAGGAAACTGCATTATAGATCAGGTTATTTGTAAACAGGTACAGTGTACCAAATATACATTTTGGAAGAAATGCATGAAAACTGGTGAGAGTTGTTAAAGGCTTGGAAACAGAATTAAAGCAGTAAGAGATCAGACTGGAAACTACGTGCAGAGAAAATTTCCCTCATTTTCTGTTTTGGATATATGTTGTCAAAATTGTATATGCCAGAATTCATATTACAAGGTATTTCTGATCCTTACAGGAGCACCAATAATTTTCTCATGTTGCCATAGGAAATAGAAGAGTAGCATCATAATAGTTACATAATAGGTACTGAAAGAAACTGAGCAAGGGACAGTACAAATTTAAGTGAGAAACACAAGATGAATAAGATTTCTTCATCACTAATGCAGAAGCTCCTGATTCAGACACTAACTTGCCATATACGATTATTTTTAAAACTTTTCATATATTCATGTAATAGGCTTAACTACAATACCCTTTCTCTATACCTGGCTTTATCTATTTTTAAAGAAAAGAGCCCTGTTAAGC